>LPNX010288285.1:506448-539875 GCA_001517045.1 Pseudotsuga menziesii
TAACGCTATGGGTTATGGGATTTGTTTTTCATATTTTTAAAAAGAAGAAAACAACCATATAATGAAGAAGTTACATATTCGTTACTAAAGGAAGATCATGATTAATTCAACGTTAAAAAGAAACATAACAGCGATTGGGGCTTGGATTATTTCAACCTAAGTCTGTCACGACATGAAATTGCTTCATTCCGAGTTCAAAGTAGATCATTCCATTTGTCACAAAAGATGAATATCATCAAAACTTTGACGTGCGATAACTGAAAGAAAAATTCCAATTCTTGATTTGTTTTACCTTCCGGACAACTTCACCATTAGCACAATGTAATAATGATTTTTATAAATAAAATTTATGCATCTTTGTGATTGGTTTAAAGTGGGCGATAGATGCTGAAATGATTATGTAAATGATTGTCCTATTTCTTTTGTGAACAGGTAGCAATTCGACTGCCCAGCTCATGGATGTATTTATTATTACAACTAGTTTGAGAGCATGGTTTATGGTAGAATGAAGAAATGACTGTTTAAACTCCGGAATTGTGGACACCGTGGCGAGAAAGAATCTGAGTTGATAATTATGGGTTTAATCACAACTGCAAATATTCATAAGAGATTCGAGGGTCTCAGGCGATTAGCTTCATTCCAGAGAAAAAAGGAACAAACTGCTGGGATTGTTGTCAGTTACAAAATCGCGTTTTCAATTGACAGATGATTTTCTGAGCCACGTTGTGAAAAAATGGAGGAAGATCTTAAAAATATGCCACATGGGTTTTTCTCAGAACGGATCCATTTAGTTTATCTTAGGGGGATTTTGCCAGAAAATGATGGATTTTGGGATATTTTTAGGGTTCTCTGAACGTGATTTTTGCAGTTGCGGCTGGCAAAGAGATGGTTGTTTCGAGAAATTCGCCTGTGCAGAGCTTAATTTGTTTTGATTTCTTCTGATCGTGGTTTATTTAAGCAGAGAATAATTTTATTGTAGGAGAGGATACTGGACTAATAGATTTCTCTCTCAGATCAAAACATTGCTGCCTGAGTTATTCTGTAAATGCTCAACAGTATTGAAGAACTTCTTTTTCAATGTTGGAAGAGCAAATCAAGAGCTGGAGCTGGGGAAGCAGACTGTATGTTGCCAAAGCTTAAGAGATTTCTCTCTTGAAAGTTCAGAAATACTGCTGCTAAGGGGTCGATAGTTTGGGAAAGGGAGGACAAGACCGCTGTTCGATCTATCTGTGACTCAAGATAGTTAACTGTCAGTAGCTACAGCGTTTGAACTGGTGATATTTAATACATATTTATAGTTTTTTACACTTTACATATGATTTGGGATATCTCTCATTTTTGTCACTTGTTTCCATATTATAAATGTTTGTGATAATTTCTTTGAAGAATTGCTCAAATATTATTTATAAGTATCGACTATTACTGTTTTCGATCTTGCTGATATGTCATGTTTTTGTAATTAATGATTGATATCATTGTTATATAATATGTAAAGATTTCTGTATGGTTTGTTAATGTTTAAATGTCTTTAAATGTTATCAAGTGTATTCATGCAATATTCTTATTGGCATAAATCCATTACAGGTTAATTTTCTCATTGCCCTTGATCAGGATAAATAGATTTATATGCTGTTTCTTTTAAACTATTTTATGGAAAACAGCCATTGAATCACATTCGGTTTCTTTTCTGATTTTTTGTTTTGTTTTGTATATTTGTTAATAATGCAAATTTTATAACTCATTTAACATGTTTAATTAATTTTTGATTATTTATAACTTTAGTTAATTAAATAGATTTGGTTAATAGATTAATTTAATTAAATTACTAATTCATTAGTAAGCAGATTAACTAAGTTTAATTTGTATATTCATTAACTAGTTTAATTTGTACATTCATAGGTATTTATTAGATTTAATTAACCAAAGCAATAGCTCTAGTTTTATCTTTTAGACTTAGTTTAATTAGACTTTCAGGCTAACAGAGTCTTTAAACCTGTCGGAAACAACCATCTCAAACAGCTTGGAACCTGCTCTAAGGATCCCGGTCTGGGTTGTCTTCCCCGTCACGTGCATATTCACATATGCTTGTCAACATTGGCGCTAGAAGGAGGGCTGATCAGCAAGAAGGCCATTTTTGAGTTGTTCGATTGTTGATTTCATTTATTTTTACTATGAAATGGCTGATATCATTATGTTAAATCATGCTTTCAGCTTTCATACATCTGGTGAAAGTTTTTCTCCAGAGATGTCTAAGTTATTGCGAAGACTGAGCTTCAATGGAGAAGGTAAGAAGTCTGCCTCTCATCATCTTTCAGATTTTAATTCTTTTTGTGAAGATCTATTTGATGAGGTTGAGAAATGCAGACTTTTTGCAGCTACTTTCACAGGAAGAATTCTGATTTTGTTTGTGTTCTTGCCAGCAAAATCCATTCATTCATGGGAACATTTCACGAAGTTATTTCTTAATGATCATGAGGATTATAGTGATAGGAAACTTGAACTTGAGATAGGAAATCTTCGTAGACATAAAGGTGAATCTCTTGATGATTTCTTTTCTAGATTTATGGTAATATGTTGCAGGTTTCGGGAAGAATACCAGCTTTCCGAAAAGGACAAAATGAATTGGTTTCTTTGGCTTATCTCTCTCTCTGATTTTCATGATTTGGGAAAGAATGAAAAATCTGCAATAGATAGCATGCATGTTAGTTCAGTGGTTCAAGTTGATATCGAATCTATATTTCCTAATTCCATTGCTGAAAATGAAATTGTTGAAAATGGACAAATCATAGAATGTGATGATGTGCAATTTCAAGAACAAGAGAAAAGGGATGATGATTCAACTCTTACATTAAGCGATAATTTCGAAACTCTTGTTGTTCACAAGATAATGGAAGATAAACAAAAAATTCTTAATTCTTCAACTGAACGTGCTAGTGATGATATCATTTCATTGTCGTCCTTTCATGATGAGTTAGTTCCTTTCATTTCTTCACAAAATTCATTAGATCAGAGTTTTGTTAATGATGCTTCTATTAAAGCAGTCAATGAAACAAATTATAGCAACAGAGAAGCATTTGCCTTTTTATACTCTGACTCTTACTACTCTTTGTATCCTGATGTTTTTGCTGATCATAGATTACATTTACATGTTAATGATTTTCTAAGGAATACTTCATTATGGTCAGATTTTGGTAGGATACAAGGAAATACAGTTTTTGAAGATGAAGGATATTTTGAGATCCATTCTGATGTATTTCAAATTTGTCATGAAGAAGATCATAATTTTTCTGCTATCATTACTCATCAGACTTATGCATGTTCATCCATTTTATCTTTAGTCAGTAAGGATTATGATTCAATCTGTAATATTGAAAGGGATGCACAATTTATTCATGATATTTTGGAAATTAATTTTCCTTATTGCAACATGATATACATATCTAAAGATAATGTCATCAATTTTAATCTTCACGTTAAAAGACACAATGACGTATTTCATCTCCAAATAATACCCAAATGTCATTTTGCTCTTTTTGAATTCAGTCATGATGATATTGTGTTTAAAGATACATTTTTTATTGATCATTTTTCACAAATTTTGAATCATACTTCTGATAAGATTCTTTGTAACCATGATTCTCATGAGAAATCTATATTCTTCTGACTTGATTTTTATGATCCGATTTATGCATGGTGGGAGGAATCATTTAATAAAAGGTTTCCGTGTCGTCTTTTATGATTTGTACATACAAAATTTGATTTAGTTTCTTCTCTTTATTTTGAATTATTCCCATTTCTAATGCTAATACATGATTTGTTTTCTTTGGTAGGTTTCAAGCTGCGTGAATGGCTTCATTGGAAATTTTCTTTTACTTAGTTTGTATATATTTTATTTTATTAGTTTAGGTTAAGTTTATAATTTAGGATGATTTATGTTTGTTTACATTTGAATAAATGCAGGTATATGGAGTTGCGGTAGCATCATTTTAAGAATGAGATGACGACATCATTATCAGGGAAGCAATTTTTTTTTACTTCCTCTCGTATTTTTAATCTTCTCATTAAAAGAAAAATCTTCCATCTTTCCCATGCTGCATACTCATTAGGATTTATTTTGTTAATTTTATTTCTAAATAAAACACATTGGATTGATATCTCATTGATAATTGAAAACAACTTTGATTTAATTGAAAATTTTAAAAACAAAATTAGGGATGAAAAACTTTAAAACATGTTAATTTATTTTAATCTCTCATTTTCTTTGATGATAATTAGTCATATGTTGTTAAACCTATTTTTTTCGTTTGATGCGATCTTAATTTAACTCATGTGTTATGTGTGTTTTCTCGGCTGAGAGTTTTCTCGTAGATTTTGAAATCTTTTGTTTTTGTAGTCTGCTCAAATAAAACTCATATATATATTGGTTGTTTTCTTTTCAATTATTTTTCTTTTGATTTTCAAAATCAGGAGAAATGATTCAGATCTCAGAATGTTTTTATGCCATGAAATTGGAATATGATTATATAAAACATGAAGAAAGCAAGATTTTTAGAAATTTGTTCTTATCTCAGAAATAAAAGAAAAGAAATTGAACTGTTGCAAACAAAATTACTAGACGAAAACTTTCACTTTATTTCATTTCTTTTATCATTATCCTCAAATTGTTGGATTTAATGAATATTGAATTCATTATTACTAGGAATTCTATTACTTATTTAGAAATCAATTCTGGGAAATCAGTTGCAATTTAATAATAAAATCAGTTATCTATAGATCCTTTACGCTATCTTACTCGTAAAGAGTTTCCTATTTCATTCCCCCTTTATAAACATGCAAATCTTTTGTGGATGAGCACTTAAATGCTGAGTATGAAGTCTTCTTTACACTTATTACCTTGGGATATAAGCCGTTGGGTAGAATGGGTTAAAAGACGTACCCTTTCGAGGATATGGACGCCTGCAGGTAGGAGGGCTCCGTTTGTGGCATACTTGGATTCCAAATCATAAATTGTTATGTATACAAAAAATCTATAAGAATCCAAGGTCATCCCACACTCGTGAAGAGTTTCCAATGTAGCTTACCCATTAATAAATTGAGAAGTTCTAAATATTCATGTTTTATCTTATCTTGGGACTAGAACGGTAGGATGTATGGTTAAAAGTCAACCCTTTTGAAGCTATGGACGCTTCCGGGGAGGGTCATGACTATAGTATTGGGATCATATCTTTAAAAACTGGTTAAATATCAAAATTGCATTGTATTTCCTAGGACTAATTTCTTTTGGAGTCTTATGTTTTCTGAAAAAACTTAAAATTCGTATAATTTTTGAAGGTAATTTCTGGATAATGATAAAAGAATCGAATCTGGTATTAGTTTGAAAGCTAGTCTTATCACAAGGCACAGTTCTTTTATCTTCAAGAAAATGCTAATCTGAGTTAAAGAAAATTTTTCTTATCTTTCTACATACACAAGTCAGATTTCATGTTTTCGCAGAGACAACTGTTTCGCCCAATTAGTCGCCATCTGTTGTGCCCCTACCCAACAGCCTTTAAAAAACATTATTTCATCAAACAAAATTGTATTTTGTTTTGATGAAATGTTTGAATTTCATATAGCAAAACTAAAGAATTGACAGCTACTGAAACATGAAATTCAATGTTTTTAAAAGAAACCTTTGTGGACTATGGATTAGTTGACAAAATCACTACATTGAAACTATTATTTTGAATGGATTTGCATTGAAAATCAATGGATAAGTGTTAGTAATTTGTTATAACCTAATTTTGAAATCTTATCTAAATATTTTTAATTTGATTTTCATTATGTGATTTTGTTATCTTAAGTATTGATAAGGTTTAAGGTTGATTATTTTATTTTTTTGGCGTCTTATCAAAGTTCATTCGAATTATATCTTCAAGGCTTTTCGTTCAATCTAAGAATTATGCATAACACAACCTTATTATTTCATCTTCATCTTTATAATGGTCCTCATATGTCATCTTTATTATTGCATGTAAAGGTCGAAGTTAATGCTATGGGTTATGGGATTTGTTTTTCATATTTTTAAAAAGAAGAAAACAGCCATATAATGAAGAAGTTACATATTCGTTACTAAAGGAAGATCATGATTAATTCAACGTTAAAAAGAAACATAACGGCGATTGGGGCTTAGATTATTTCAACCTAAGTATGTCACGACATGAAATTGCTTCATTCCGAGTTCAAAGTAGATCATTTCATTTGTCACAAAAGATGAATATCATCAAAACTTTGACGTGCGATAACTGAAAGAAAAATTCCAATTCTTGATTTGTTTTACCTTCCGGACAACTTCACCATTAGCACAATGTAATAATGATTTTTATAAATAAAATTTATGCATTTTTGTGATTGGTTTAAAGTGGGCGATAGATGCTGAAATGATTATGTAAATGATTGTCCTATTTCTTTTGTGAACAGGTAGCAATTCGACTGCCCAGCTCATGGATGTATTTATTATTACAACTAGTTTGAGAGCATGGTTTATGGCAGAATGAAGAAATGACTGTTTAAGCTCCGGAATTGTGGACACCGTGGCGAGAAAGACTCTGAGTTGATAATTATGGGTTTAATCACAACTGCAGATATTCATAAGAGATTCGAGGGTCTCAGGCGATTAGCTTCATTCCAGAGAAAAAAGGAACAAACTGCCGGGATTGTTGCCAGTTACAAAATCACGTTTTCAATTGACAGGCGATTTTCTGAGCCATGTTGTGAACAAATGGAGCAAGATCTTAAAAATATGCCACATGGGTTTTTCTCAGAACGGATCCATTTAGTTTATCTAAGGGGGATTTCGCCAGAAAATGATGGATTTTGGGATATTTTTAGGGTTCTCTGAACGCGATTTTTGCAGTTGCGGCCGGCAAAGAGATGGTTGTTTCCAGAAATTCGCCTGTGTAGAGCTTAATTTGTTTTGATTTCTTCTGATCGTGGTTTATTTAAGCAGAGAATAATTTGATTGTAGGAGAGGAGACTGGACTGAGAGATTTCTCTCTCAGATCAAAACATTGATGCCTGAGTTATTCTGTAAATGCTCAACAGTATTGAAGAACTTCTTTTTCAATGTTGGAAGAGAAAATCAAGAGCTGGAGCTGGGGAAGCAGACTATATGTTGCCAAAGCTTAAGATATTTCTCTCTTGAAGGTTTAGAAATACTGCTGCTAAGGGGTCGATAGTTTGGGAAAGGGAGGACAAGACCGTTGTTCGATCTATCTGTGACTCAAGATAGTTAACTGTCAGTAGCTACGGTGTTTGAACTGGTGATATTTAATACATATTTATAGTTTTTTACACTTTACATATGATTTGGGATATCTCTCGGTTTTTTCACTCGTTTCCATATTATAAATGTTTGTGATAATTTCTTTGAAGAATTGCTCAAATATTATTTATAAGTATTGACTATTACTGTTTTTGATCTTGCTGATATGTCATGTTTTTGTAATTAATGATTGATATCATTGTTATATAATATGTAAAGATTTCTGTATGGTTTGTTAATGTTTAAATGTCTTTAAATGTTATCAAGTGTATTCATGCAGTATTCTTATTGGCATAAATCGATTACAGGTTAATTTTCTCATTGCCCTTAATCAGGATAAATAGATTTATATGCTGTTTCTTTTAAACTATTTTATGGAAAACAGCCATTGAATCACATTCGGGTTCTTTTCGGATTTTTTGTTTTGTTTTGTATATTTGTTAATAATGCAAATTTTATAACTCATTTAACATGTTTAATTAATTTTTGATTATTTATAACTTTAGTTAATTAAATAGATTTGGTTAATAGATTAATTTAATTAAATTACTAATTCATTAGTTAGCAGATTAACTAAGTTTAATTTGTATATTCATTAACTAGTTTAATTTGTACATTCATAGGTATTTATTAGATTTAATTAACCAAAGAAATAGCTCTAGTTTTATCTTTTAGACTTAGTTTAATTAGACTTTCATGCTAATAGAGTCTTTAAACCTATCGGAAACAACCATCCCAAACAGCTTGGAACCTGCTCTAAGGATCCCGGTCTGGGTTGTCTTCCCCGTTACGTGCATATTCACATATGCTCATCAACAGGATCTTAAACTGAAGAAGAAAACCCAAGGTTCTCTTCTTCTCAGTGGCGCTTGTTGGTCTCTATGGGCAGACCCGGGTTTCCTTTAATGTAACAACAAAACCCCTAACTCACTAGCCCTTTCGGCGACAGACCGTAGGATGGTCTGAAGTCTCACCCGAAGTGATCTTGGATGGGTTGGCTGAGGACTCAAGTGTCCTCAGTCAGGTTCTGTAGAATCCTGGTGATCACGTGACTCTTCGTAGTCAGCGGGATCTTTCTGTGATGGTGACCTTTCTTACTCGCTGGTCTTGGGAGGGAACGATCTCTTATCGCATCACCGATGATGGTGTGATGCGCAAACTATCTCCTCTGCTCGGCTCTTAACCCGCGGTATGTAACACCGCGGTTCCTCCAGCAGTGCGATATCACTTTTCTGTATGGGGATATCCTTTACGGTAGGGCTACAATATGACTCTCATGGTCCAAAGGCTGCTCTCATAGTATAATAGTTAAGCTAACAGCCTCACTTAGACTCCTACAGTCTAATATACTTAACATCAACTATGCTCAACTTGCTGGTCTAATATGCAGAAATCACTTAACACTGTAACTACAACTATTGCACATCAAGTACTGAGAACTCGTATACATAATACTTAACAGGTTCAACTCATAGTAATATTCCATGCTACTGTAACTAAAGATAGCATACATTTAATCATTCCTTAACTGGTAGTAAAGTTCATGTAATGAATAATAGATAACAGATAAATAAAGCACAATCACATGAAGAATCACACAACACACTGATTTACGTGGTTCACCTCCAAGGGGGAAGTTACGTCCACGGGAATTGGTTTTTTAGATTATATCTTGAGAGAGTAAACACAGTTCCACTGCAACCTGATATGCAGCCTGAGATCTTCTGGGAAAATCTGCGCACACCGCCAGGAGCCCTTCTCTCTTAGATCTCGTTTCTTATATTTCCTTCTCTTACAATATACTCTTCTTCTCCCTCTCTCTCTCTCTCAACCCCTACGGATTGTTCAATCCCTATGGATTGTTACATACATGCTCTTAGAGCCAGCTACTGGTTACAGTAAGATAACTACTGATTGAATGAAAGAACCAGAGCTTAACTCTTACAATACTGAGACACTAGAGACACTTAGTTAGCTAAATGACTTAGAAGGTTAACTATCTACTGTCTAAACAACTACCCAAATGTCTAGCTAATTGTCTATTTGTCTAACCTTTTACAATAGAAAATACATCCTTATATAGGCGACCGAAAAGTCTCACCATTACAACACTGTGGGCCTATCCCAACAGTAATTCCGAAACCCTAACTGTGAAAGTCAGCCTATCTGTAGTTGAACTGCCGCTTTCCGTCACACCACAGCTTTCTGCAGTATTCCACGCTTCTCGACGCTGATCGTGGGTATGGGCGCTGCTTCCTCGGTCGCTCCACTTCTATCCTTCATCTTCAATGCCTCGGCCCATTGATCCTTTTCCTTTATGAGGGTAGCTGAGCCCTCCTGTCTTCGCTGTTGCCTTAAGTGCAGTGGTTGAGCTCTCTCTTCTCTACCGCTCAGGTACTATTCGTCTTTGACTTCCCTGTCCCGATGTAGCAGTTTTTCCTATAGCTGTGGGACCCTGCTCCAATAGTCCCCTAACACTTACTTGTGGCTCGTCCCTGGGCCACTAACAGCTGGCTTCTCCTACTGTAGATTTTCCTTGGCTTCCTGCAAAGTCCTTGCGAGTCTCACTCGAAGTCCTGCGACTTCATTGTTCATAGCTTTGACACACTCTTGTGCCGTTTCCAGCATAGCTTGACTAATACTGGAGTCTTCGGTAATTTCATCAATTTCACTCTTATCGGTAGTGAAATCCTTGACCTTCTGCTCAACCGCATCGATTAGATCTGTAATCTATTCCTGATATGGTTGAAGCAGGTTATTGAATTGTATCTCTTTTGCTCTTAACCACTGCGCTTCTTGTTGCAAGTGGTTCATCTCCGTCGTCTTCTTCATCTTTGCAAGAGCTCCTAAGCTCTTGACTTCTTCCCTCATTGCTGTGGTGGCCTTCTCTATGTCTTAGATGTTCTACTGCAATGCCATTCTATCCGGGAGCTCATCTAGCTCTGACCATGTCTTCGTCGCATCGGCTAGTAATGACTCTGCGTCATCTATGCGACTCTTCATCTGTGTTGAAGCAAGTCTAAAGGCCTTGGCCCTTGCTTCTTTGTCTGCTTGTGGTGTGCCTAGTGCTCAAGCCTCAAGCTCAGCAATTTGCACTTTGTGGTCTTCCTCCATCTTAGTCACTGTCTCCTCCAGGGCCTTTGCTCTGTCTGCAACTCTTCTTACCTTCTGCGATAGAGGTAAGGCAAACTAAATGTTACACTAGGGTAACTCTAGTACGATGGCTGAGATCCTGTTCTCTTTCTTCATATGTTCTTATCTTATCTTCCTTTCTCTGAATGCCTACGGTGAGTTCTGCATTCTTCTGTTTCAGCTGGGTGTTCTGTTTAAAAGTCGCAAGCTCTCTATCCCTGAGCTCTACAGCTAGCTGCTGCTGAATCATTTGTAACTGATCAACAGGGAACTCTGCGAGATTAACCTCGACAGGTTGTCTAATCTGTATCTATACATCAATCATTGAATCAGGGAATCGAATGCTCCCTAGTGGTATCAACACTGTATTGATGCGATCCTTTACAAGGATTTCCTCGCGGGAAACCGATTGTTTTGATCTTTCTCCAGCTGTTGCCTTGACTGGCTGAGTTTGCATTATAGCAATCTTTTTAGTTACTACTTTCATCTCCAAAAGCTGCTTGTCTACCGTGCTCTGCAGCTTGACCTGCGATAGATGCATCGCCTCGAATGAGTCCTTCATTTCCTCCTTCATTCTTACTGCAATTTGCTCATAGTCATCATCCGTCAATGCGGTCTCGAAAGCTGGCCTTGAAGATTTTGATTTTTTCCTCTTTGGTGCTTGTATTGGTTCCTCTTCTGCCTCTTTCCTCTTTTGTGCCGATGGTGGCCCTTCTGCTGTATCCTTCATCTAGGGCCCCTCTTTGCCTTTTCCTTTGTCCACAGGATCTGTCTGTGCGGTCTCTGTTGGTAGTGCGGTGGCGTCTTCTAATGCTTTCTTCCACTCATCATCAAAGTCTTTGATGACGTCTTCAACATCCTGCATTGTCATCTTAAATGATCCATTTTCCTAGTTATCCAATTTAGATCGTTTTGGCCTTAGGTAGATTCTATGGCTGTCTGCCATGAAATCAAGCCGATTATCATTTATGTCAACAGTCTCTGTAGTGATCCGTGGTGTCTGTTGGATGAATCTCTTCAACAGTTTATAGTATTCATAGAATACTATCATATTGACCTTTTTCTTGGCTGGGATGTTTCTCTCCCATAAGTTTGCATAGCGCGTGCCTCTGCAGTTGCCGCTTCGTAGCTGTATAAACTGGGTATGGGGTGGTTCTTTCCATCCGACGAATGCACATAATATGAGAAGCCACGAGAAATGGAAGGGGTGGTTTGCTTCATCCTGTGCTATCAAACAATCTTGAAGAAAAATATTTAGTAAAAATAAACACCAATTAAATTGTTCACCTTCTACAACTTGGATGGCCAGGTGAATTACTGATCCTGTGACTTCCTTTGGCCGAACTTTCATTAACAGTCTTCCTACGAGTAGACCAAATGTGAATCTGAGTGTATCATCTGATATTACTGCGAGGTCATAAGCCTGACCTCCTCTCTGTAGCTTATACTTGGTAAATAGGGCTGCTGGTAGCTTAGAGTCTTTGGTTTTTCCTGATATATGTATCTTAGGGTCCTTACCAGTCTTGGACAGCCCGGTGATGCAATGCATGAGGTCGACGTTCAGATCGACCTTGTTACCTAGCCATAGGTAACCTCCATGTACACAAGAAAGTAGCACACGCACCACGGCATTAACCTCTGCATCTCGTCCAAAATGTGGTATTCTCAACAAATTGAGTAAGCCTGAGCGCTCAAGAATCTGAACATGTTCCATAGGAAGAAATTCATCTGCACCGGTCCTCGGGTTCCTCTAAATCGTAAGATACTGGTCTGGGTGAAATGGGGGATATGTCTTACTATCTCCAAGGTTATAGTCTATAAATTTGAGGTTAGGGGCATATCCTAACAGATCTCCATCTTCCTTTACACGAGAATCAATCGGTGGTATGGGAACATGAAACTTAGCACCCTTGGGAATGTTTACCACTGGTGCGTCTTCAACTCATGGCACGATGTATTCTGTTTCCATATGAACTTCTTTCTCCTGCTCCGTGCTGGATTCTTCTACAATCTGAGCTTGACTCCTCATCCTTGGAGGTTGTCTGACCTGTGATGTACCTAATTTCACAACCCTAGGCGATGTCATCATAACAGACTTGAGGCCACCACGCTGGAATCTCTGCACAATGTCCTCTAAGGGCTCTATCTCGGACAAAGACCACTCGATGCAATACGCTGAACTGGAAATGGCTGCGAAATTGGGGTAAACTAGCACTCTGTAGCTGGGTTATCTCTTCACAGGGAAAACTCTTTAAATTGATCTTTAACTGTAAAAAATCACAAAAATAACCCTTCTGTCTAAATGATCTTTGAATTTATAACGAAGGTAATAATCTCTGTAGCAACGGTCATCTAGGCTGGAACCGTCGGTGGTATTAATTGCATGGACAAGAAAATACCCGTCGTTTTGATCTTCATTAATTGCTAAAATCTGATCAAATTTCCCTCGAAACGTGTGTGCAGGCACCAGTCATGTCGAAGATTTAGAAAATCTGGAAAAATCATTATACTGTTGCCAAATCGTATACGAGTCATTTTTACATTAACTGCTTGTCAGAAGGTGAAGTGACTGGACCTCAGTCTCTTTTCAAAATAGTCCACGTGGCATGGGGAACATCGCATTGCTGTGATTTCCACCGCATCGTCTCAACAAAAAGTGTCGGTATGAACTCCGCAAGCGTCCTATGGCTTGTGCAACATAATTTTTCTGATGCAATTCCTCATACTTGGATTTTTTTTTTTCCTGTGTAGACTCATTCCCGGTGCGATGCCTCCTTTCAACTACACTGGACATCTACACTTCATTAACTGTCTATCATACGTGGCCATGTGATGGTTCCTCTGCACAACTCGGTTTCCGTGTACCAGTTCCTTGGAACTGTGTCTAAAGTGTGAATGAATAGGTGAACCCATTCATCCTCTGGAATTTCTGACCAATTCTGTTCACAAATCTGAATATGTGACCTGGGGTCACTTTCTCCTATATATTTCTGCTGTAAGGGTTCCTTGTCGTTAGAGAACCTGTCACCATCAATCTCTTAAGGTCATCCCATGATGCGATATGTTCTTTATGTACATGCCACCATCTTGTAGGTGTGGCTTTTACTGCAAGGTCCATAGTTGTCAACCTCTGCTCCTGAGGAATTTCCTGCTCAAACTACTATAAGAAGTCATTCACATCCGCTAAGCCATGAAATGACGAAATATCAATAATATCTGCGCCGATCCATTGTAGTGACTTAGTCATAAATGCACATCTGCACGCTGAGACTTCATAAAGTCTGTCCTGCCAGTTTTCTAGACCAACCTCTGAATCTAATGTGCATGAGCTGTCGCATCACCAACTGATGTTTCCTTCTGCGGTCGGATTGATGTAATCACTCTAATTAGCTATCATCTGATAGAGGATTTCCATGTTACGCACCTCTTCCTCTGCTCGGATAGGTTCAATATAGTGAGGACCTTGGAAATGATCCAATTGTGTGATGACCCGGATCTGACTATCCTTAAAGGTCATTTGTCTTTTCTTTAAGTTGATAACAACCATGTTATCGATTGCCCAATCAATACCTAGTAGAGCTAGATATGGTCTACTATCGCCAATGATCTCTATAACTTCAAATTCTGCGAAGCTGCAGACTCCGTCGATATCAACTGGTACCTGCGGTAATCGACCCAGTGGTGATACCCACTGCTAATTGGCTAGTCACAGATGGATAGGCGATCTGGCTAACTTAGGGCTACCCATATGTTCCCATGTCTGCATAGTCAAAACATTTACCTCTGATCCTAAGTCTAGGATTACCTCATCCATTTCAAATTCTCTGACTTGTGCTGTGAGTCTCATCTCTCTTCCTGTTCTGGTATGGCCCATAATATTATAAACAACACACTGCGCACTATTCACGGAAGAATATGGCTGACACTGATCTATGATGCGATGAAGCTCTTTGATATATTTTTCATTTCTAACGAGTTTCAAGCAACTTCGCAGGAAGGATTGTACACTTCCTATCGACTCGTCCTCTTCGCATCTTCCCGATGTGGTAGCCTGCGATGTCTGCACAGGACTAGCACCACAATGTGTTTGCTGCTGTGGTACGTCCCTGCATGGTAGTACCTACTATCCTGATGATGTAGGATCATCAAAGAAAGTTTGAGCTTCCTGGAATGTTTCTTTGTTCTTCTGCAGGTCGAGTGGTGTTAATTTAGTAGTGGCTTTGCGCACCCACTCCAGACCTGTGTTCTTTTCTGCATCCTGCGATGTCAGACTAGTAGAAGCACCACTGTGAGTCACAATGTTGACTCATGGTTCTGGCTCTTTCTGCTCAACAGTGATAAGCTGGATGTTCTGGTGTATTGCTGGCTTAGGATCTCTAATCTTGGCTATCAAGGTCGGACACTCTTCTATAGTGTGATCATAGGACTTGCAATAGTTACATGTCGTAGTAGGGTTCTGAAAATCCCTAGCATAATGTCCTACAATTCCACAGTTGTAACAAGTAATAGGTCCACGGCCACGGCCAAATCCTCCTCCATGGCCTCATCCTCTGAATCCTCCTCCACGGCCATCACGAGTCGGTTCATGCTATGGTCCTGCTATTGGACCAGGTGTTTCTGTCTGGACTCTGTACAAGTCATGCTTTCTCTCGACCATGAGATCATAAGCTCAAAAATTATGTTCATCATGACCTATGGACTTGCATAAGTTACAATATAAGTTCTTAGGGGTCTGTACATACTTCTGAAGTAAAGGGAATTTCAGTGGTCGATGTCCTCTTGTTCTGCAGAGTTCACACCACGGCCCTTGAGTCTGTAATAAGGGGTTAGGAGCCCCACTTGCAAAATACTCAACAAATACTAGACAATTATCCTTAGTATGTCCCTGTGCTTTACACTTGGTACACCATAGCTCTTGTGCAATCTCTTTCCCTTTCTTAATCTCATGCATCTGTAACGTGAGATTAGCTAACTGGTTTTGTAGGTTTATCATACCTGTACTAGTCTCATCTAGAGGTGAGGCCTCTAGTTTCATTGCCATTTCTAACGCTTCGTCCTGCGTACAAAGTCTCTGTTGCATTAATGGAAGTCTGATGTGCGGGAGAAATGCTGCGATAAACCATTCCTTATGCTGCTCCGGCGCAAACTCAAAGCTAACTTGGTCTATGAGCTCTTTGAATTTCTGATCAAAGTCCCATACTGACTCTGTAGGTAACTGTTTTATGTATTTAAGCTCTGTAATGCATTGTGACTCAGACTTAGGTTTCTTAAATTATTTAATCATAGCAGTCCTAACTTGTATGAGCGTTCTGCCCGGTGCTGTGGTATACTTCATATACCATGTTAAGGCTCTGTCTCTAAGTGTAGTGACCAACTGGAAAAGTTTAATATGATCATCCTAAATCCATTTAATGGTCCATATGGCTTCACATAAGAACCAATGTTGTTCTAGGTCTTCTGCCCCTGTACCCTTAAAGGTAAGTAGTTTCATGTCATCCCCCATTCTGTTTCTATGTGGTGGATGCTGGTTTGTTGTATTACTACCACTCGACGGTGTAGGTGTAGGTAATGTAGCGGTAGTATGTACTGTATGTGAACTACTAGATGTGGTTCCTGTGGGATTATTCTGAGTCCCGGTTGCTTTCTATGGAGTATAAGGGTAGTAAGGGATACCCTCTACTATTCTCTAGTAGTGTCTGAACTATTTTCAGAGAGAGGAGAGCTGAAATCTACTTTATATTTCTTACCACTATGTGTACATCCAATTTCATCAAAGTCACTTTCAAACTCTTGTGACATTACACTTATTTACTTATTCATCTGAGACTATATCCATTACTCCTTTTTCATGTAATAACATCTTAATGGACAAGTTTAAAGAACTTAGGTACTTACTGCGATATCCCTTGAATAAGTACCTCTCTACTTCGCTGAAGCTCTTTCTTTGATCGACTGGAACTTTTGTAACGAAGCCTTCCAGCAAACTTGAAATCCAGAAGTCTACTGTCCGCGAAATGGGATTATCAACACTTTTCACGGTCTAAATCAGCTCCGGTGTCCAGACAATGTTTCTTTTCTTCTTGAATATATTCTAATCAGTCAACTTTGATAACCAGTCAAACAACTCATTTCCATAGGTCTCAAAAAATATCGTATGTATATCAGTGAAGATATGTTTTTGTAACCAATCCTCTGTACTCAGTCTAGGACTCTTGTTTTATTTTTCAGCAAACTCTTTCTCATGAGACTCAACCCAGTGGTTAAGTTCTTCTTTAGTAGGATGCCAACAGAACATTAGCTTGTCAGTTTGTTCAAAACTGGCAATGGAACCATTTGTTGGTCTCTATGGGCAGACCCGGGTTTCCTTTAATGTACCAACAAAACCCCTAGCTCACTGGCCCTTTCGGCGACAAACCGCAGGACAATCTGAAGTCTCACTCAAAGTGATCTTGGATGGGTTGGCTGAGGACTCAAGTGTCCTCAGTCAGGTTCTGTAGCATCCTGGTGATCGCGCGACTCTTCCTAGTCAGCGGGATCTTTCTGCAATGGTGACCTTTCTTACTCGCTGGTCCTGAGAGGGAGCGATCTCTTATCGCATCGCCGATGATGGTGCGATGCACAAACTATCTCCTCTGGTCGCCTCTTAACCTGCGATATGTCACACCGTGGTTCCTCCAACAGTGCGATATCGCCTTTCTGTATGGGGATATACTTTACAGTAGGGCTACAATATGACTCTCACAGTACAAAGGTTTCTCTCATAGTATAATAGTTAAGCTACCAACCTCACTTAGACTCCTATAGTCTAATATACTTAACATCAACTATGCTCAACTTGCTGGTCTAATATGCAGAAATCACTTAACACTGTAACTGCAACTATTGCACATCAAGTACTGAGAACCCGTATACAAAATACTTAACAGGTTCAACTCATAGTAATCTTCCATGCTACTGTAACTAAAGATAGCATACATTTACTCATTGCTTAACTGGTAGTAAAGTTCATGTAATGAAAAATAGATAACAGATAAATAAAGCACAATCACATGAATAATCACACAACACACTGATTTACGTGGTTCACCTCCAAGGGGGAAGTTACGTCCACGGGAACTGGTTTTTTAGATTATATCTTGAGAGAGTAAACACAGTTCCGCTGCAACCTGATATGCAGCCTGAGATATTCTAGGAAACTCCGTGCACACCGCTAGGAGCCCTTCTCTCTTAGATCTCATTTCTTATATTGCCTTCTCTTACAATATACTCTTCTTCTCCCTCTCTCTCTCTCTCAACCCCTACGGATTGTTCAATCCCTGTGGATTGTTACATACATGCTCTTAGAGCCAGCTACTGGTTACAGTAAGATAAATACTGACTAAATGATAGAACCAGAGATTAAATCTTACAATACTGAGACACTAGAGACGCTCAGTTAGCTAAATGACTTAGAAGGCTAACTGTCTACTGTCTAAACAGCTACCCAAATGTCTAGCTAATTGTCTATTTGTCTAACCTTTTACAATACAAAATACATCCTTATATAGGCGGCCCGAAGGTCTTTCCATTACAACACTGTGGGCCTATCCCAACAGTAACCCCAAAACCCTAACTGTGAAAGTTTACCTATCTGTACTTGAACTTCCACTTTCCTTCACACCACAGCTTTCTGCAGTCTTCCACGCTTCCCAGCGCTGATCGTGGGTATGGGCACCACTTCCTCGATCGCTCTGCTTCTGTCCTTCGTCTTCAATGCCTCAGCCCATTGCTCCTTTTCCTTTATGAGGGTATCTGAGCCCTCCTGTCTTCGCCGCTGCCTTAAGTGCAGTGGTTGAGCTCTCTCTATTCGGCCGCTCAAGTACTATTCTTCTTTGACTTCCCTGTCTCGATGTAGCAACTTTTCCTATAGCTGCCATTAGAGGAAATTTCAACTCAAAATGGGCCTTTTAACTTTTATTCAAATTCCATGTCATCATGTGTTAGCCAATAAAATTGCTTTAAATTTGAAATACCGTATAGGTCTTAAAGAATTTTTTAATATAAATTTGGGGATAGGCATCATAAAAAAAAAAACTACTTTTTTTGTTCATATTTTCAACATATCTCCCTATGTTTTTACTCAAATTTCAATCAGAAGAGATCATTGGATGTGGAATTAAATTCTGCATCCAATGAGTACCCACTCTGCATACATTTGACAGACCCCTCTACCCCGAAAACAATAGATATCTCAGGTATTTGTTGTTTTTGGGGTAGCGGGGTCCGTCAAACGTATGCAGAGTGGGTACTTGTTGGATGTGTAATTTAATTCCGCATCGAATGAGCTCTCCTTATCAAAATTTGAGTAAAAACACAGGGAGATATGTCGAAAATATGAACAAAAACATAGTTTTTTTCTTTTCTTCCTCCAAAATTAATAAATATTATTTTATTATTTTAACTATTATTTTATTAGTTCATTTTAGGAGGCCCATTTTCAGTTGAAATTTCCTCTAATTCCTGCTCCAACAGCGCTACCAATACGAATCAACATAACCATGCAGGTTAGTCTTCTAATTCATATCATACTTGAGACAATACTCAACTGTACCCTTTAGGTACCTCACTGCATGCTTTGCAACTAGGTGAGAAAGTCATAGATCCGTAGGAAATGGATCAAGTCATTCGCAACAAAGCATGTGTCCAGTCTTTTATTGAAGGATGTCCATACCTTGTTCTGAAGGCTGTCATTATGAATGTCTTCATCCTTGATTCTCACCTGATGGTAACCCGACCTTAAGTCAATATTGGAAAATACCTTTTTCCTCTCATTTGATCAAAGAGGTCATCAATCCTAGGCAAAGGATATTTGTTCTTTACTATGACTTTGTTCAAATGTCTTTAATCAATACATAATCTGAGTGTACCATCTTTCTTCTTTACAAACAGAACTGGTGTTGCCCAAGGAGACATGCTGGGTACGATATACTTCTTCTCCAACAACTCTTGTAGTTGCATCTTCAACTCTATCATTTCTAGTGTACTCATCCTGTAGGGTGTCTTGGACACAGGTGCTGCTCTTGGCACAAGTTCAATTGTGAAATCAATGTCGCTCTTTGGAGGAATCCCTAGAATATCATTAGGAAATACATCCTTGAATCCCTGCAACACATGAAATTCCTCCAACCTAGGAGTTTCATTCTCTGGTACCTCCAAAATATGGGTTGCATATAACTAGAAACCTTTTATACATAACTTCTTCAACTGCATTGCTGAAACCTGCCTCACATAAATCACCTTTGGAATGCCTTTCACAATCCTTGAGTTTCCTTCTTCATCTAGGCACTCAAATGCCTTATTATAATAGTCAAGGTTTAATCTGTGATATTCTAACCAATCCATTCCAATGAGAACATAATAGGAACCAAGGGGTAGAACATTCAGATCTACACAGGTGGCCAATCCATTCATAACCAATGGGCATCTCTCCACCACTTCACTAACCTTTCTCTTAGTTCTAGTGGCTAGATGAACTAACCATGATTTGCTATGCTTTACTTTCTTAAGGGTACAAATCTCCACTACTCTAGGAGTAATGTAACTATGAGTAGAACCAGGTTCAATCAAAATAGAAACAAATTTCTCAACAATCTTACCTACAACTTCAACCACCGTTGACTAGTGACCTTCTTGGCGGTACTCCAGTGCTGCATAAATTCTAGGGACGACCCTTGCTACTTGACCCACTATTTTTGCTTCTTGAATGTTGTAAGCTGGCCTTGCACTCTCATTCTTGAGTGAACAAATTTTGCGCATGTGGGGTCTTCCACATCTCCAACATTGGAGTGGTTCTCTGATCTACTGTGGATCTCTTAGATTTTCTCCCACCACTCTAGTTGGTTGCTTTCCAACTTGGGATGGCTACCTCTGCTGATTCTTGAACCTAGAAGGTTTGAAACCTTTATTCCTTGGGTCAAACTTCTCATTATTCTTGTCTTTCCATGTCTTATGTTAATCATATTTTCCTTTTCTTTTCTCATGGAAATACTTAACCTTCCTAATTGATTCTTCAAGAGTTCTAGGTTCATAAAACTCGATTATGTCTTTGTAACACTGACGCAATCCACTCAATAAACCCTGGATCTTAACTTTTTCATATTTGATGTACCTGACATACCTTAACAGTTCTAGGAACTTATTTGCATACTCTTCCATGGTCTACTGTCCCAATATCAGCTCATGGAATTCTTTGATCTTGTCATCATAGTACCTGTCAGAGAGGTATTTCTGCTTGAAATACTTCTGGAACCATTTCCACTTAAGTCTTCTTTCACTGACCTTCCTTACTTACTTGAAGTGCTCCCACCAAATGGATGCCCTTCCATTCAAACTGAATATGGAAACCCTTGCCTTCATGTTCCCTGAATAATACTGAACTTGGAAGTACTTCTTTATCCCAAGAAGCCAAGCTTCAGCTTCTTGTCTAGTATTTGCCTCGCCATCAAACGTAGGAGGTTTAGCCATCTTAAATTCATTGCGAGAGTGATCCCTATGGTGCCTCTTTCTCTTTCCCTTGCGAGAAGAAGAGATTTAATCCCCACTTGATTCTTCCGAGTCAGAGCATCTACTAGCAGTCCTTCTTCTTCTTTTGGTACTGCTCTTATTGGCTTCGAGTTTTATTGTACCTTGTCCAGAGTCTATCTTTCTTTGCAAGTCTGTTAAACTCTGCAACATAGCAGCATTCAACTGATGTTGCTCTTCCTAATATTTAATCAGGCATCTCATGGTTGCTGCAATATCTTGCGATGTCTCTTGGAATTTGCTTCCATTAGACTCTATGTCATCATTTCCAACTCGAAAATTTTCATTAAGAATTCAAAAAGATTCAAATTTAAATCTAAATTTTAGAAGTTTAAATTAAAATATGTTACTTGAAATTTTCAATGTAATGTTTAAATAATATTAACAAATAAATCTATAATTTTCATATATAAACATATTCTTTACTTTTACTTTTAATTCATTGTATCCTTTCACATGATTTCTTAGGTTAAATGCATTTATAATATGGCTAAATATTTTGTTTTCATTTACAAAAGTAGAAATATTTGTGAAAAAAAAAAAATTAAGTTAAATAATGATTAATAATTCTAAGAGATTTAATTCAATTTAAATTTATCATTTGTGATTTCTATGTTACAATATGTTTTAGAAAAATTGTTTAACTAATTAAACCAACATAGATTCATCTTAAATTTGGATTTATTAAGCATTGAGAGGGATCCAATTTCTTGAGGTGTAATTTTGTTTTTATCTTAAATTTTTTTACACTTTAAGGAAAAATTTACCCCTCAAGAAACTAGATCCCTTTAGCTGTGTAAGATATCCAGGTTTAAGATGGATATATGTTGGTTTTTTATGAATGACAAGAAGTTTTTTAATTACTTTTTATTTTTGGTAAATTATGAGAAGACATAAGATTGCTACATTAAGTAACATGACAAAGATCTCCTCCCAGCCTCCTTTACCCTCCCTTCAGCAGTATTCAATCACAAGCCCATCGTCTTGACTTTAAACCCACCAAAAAATCTTGGCCCCATCCCCTTCCGCTTCAACCCGATCTGGATACAAGATGGAAAACTCATACATTTAATCAAAGATGTTTGGAATCAGCAATATCATGGTTCAACCAGCGTTGTATGGGAGTCAAAACTAAGAGCAGTGCGCTCGTCTATCAAGAATTGGGTAAAGATTGGATCTAATAATCCTAGTAATATTAAAACTAGGCTACAAATAGATCTGGTCACTCTTCATTTATGCATGGAAACAAAAGAAGTGTCTCATACGCTCCTAAACCAGGAAAAGGAATTGAGCACAAAAATATTAAATGTCACAAGGAAAGAGGAAGAGGAATGATGAGTAAATTCTAGGCAATTATGGATCAAAGGAGGTGAGATTAACATAGAGTAATTCCATAAGCAAACTAAGGTTCGAAAAAGCTACAATTTCATCAAAGAATTAAAAGAAAAAAATGGTAATAACATAGAAGGGAAGGAGGAAATAAAAGAGCATGCCTTCACTCACTTTCGAGACCTTTATACGGATAGTGAGGAGACAGAACCATAAGCTCAAGTAGACCTTCTCTTTGGAATTCCAACGCTCATTGAAGACACAAAGAATAGATAACTCTCAAAACCAATAATGGAATATGAGATAAAAGATTCAATATGGTCTCTTCAGGTAGATAAAGAGCCTGGACTAGATGGATTCACCATAAAATTTTACAGGGATGCATGGGAAATCATAAAGGAATATATGAAAATAATGTTGAACTAGACTAGGGAAAAAGATAAGATTGGCAGGGACACAAACTCATCATTCCTATCCTTAATTCCTAAAGAGAACAGTCATCCCTCGCTGGACCGATTGAGACCAATTTCATTATGCAGCACTTCATACAAGATCCTCTCCAAAATTTTGGTCAATAAAATGAAGAACAACATGGGGCATCTCAACTCAGAATCGCAAGGAGGCTTTATAGCTAGGTGCCAGATACATAATAATATAATTTTAGTTTAGGAAGCTATCCACTCCAGCATGGAAAGAAAACAATAAGGCATGGCTATCAAGCTAGACATAGCCAATGCATTCGACAGGGTAAATCATTTTTTCCTTTTCGAAACCATGGCCAAATTTGTCTTCTCCAGAAGGTTTGTTAGATGGGTCAAAGACTGCATCAGCTACCCATGGATTGCACTGTTAGTAAATGACATACCCACCAAATTTTTCCAGGAAACCAGGGGCCTCCGCGAAGGCTTCCCATTGTCTCCCTTCCTATAGCTTCTGGTGGCTGAAACAATGATAATGAAACTTAAACGCATGCAGCATTTGGTGAGCTGAAAGGCCTGAAGATAGAGAGAGGAGTCAGAGCTTCCAACCACACACAATTTACAGACGACGCCGTATTTCTAGGAGGGGCGTCTACCATCATCGCATCAAGATTCAAAGGTTCCTTATCTATTTTTCTAAAAGCCTCTAACGACTAAGTGAACTCTGTTAAAACCAAAATCTATGGATGGAACTCCTCACTAGGCACCTTAGCAAGGATAGAAAGGACACTTGGGTTTGATGGCAATGCAGATTGGAATTCCTTCATTTATCTCAAGATCTCAATCTTCAAAGGGAAGAAACGAGTTGTCGATTGGAAAGGGTTGGTCGATAAGATCAAAAACAAAATCACATCACCAGAGAAATCAAAAGGTTTTTATGGCAGGGTGGCAATCCAAACAATCAAAGGAAATTCCATCTTGTGAACCAGAATATAGTTTGTACACCAAAAGACTATGGTGCCGCTGGGATAAGAGACCCGAGCAAAAAGAACCTGGCTCTGGGATCCAAAATACTCTTGAGAGTTGTTTCAGGAAAGAGAGCGTGGTGGAAGGAGATTCTACATAAAAAATACACAAGCGGTGATAGAAGAAGTGTGTAGACACCATCGATCAAGGGAAAAAAGGAACGCCAATCTGGGAGCTGTGCAAGAAGGAAGTGTATATTCTACAGGATCAGCTCTACTAGATACTAGGCAGTGGCAAGCAAATTAAGATCTAGGTGTACAATATAGGACCTTCTTCCCTTGCCAAATTCAAGTAGAATTTCACAGAGATGAAATGTTGGATGGACCAAGCAATTATTAGCACCTTATACGACCTCTCAAGATGGACAAGCAGTGGTAGATGGGTTGGCTGGTATGAATTGGAGGTTCTGATTTGTATGTGTGCAGATCACAAAGCCTTCCTCTCCCTTCTACATGGGTCTGCTCCAATACACCACAACCTTCCAGATGAACGTGGATGGGGAAGGTCAGGTGTCTATGAGGTTAAATATGGGTATCATGTAGCAGCTGAGCCCATAGGAAACAACACATATGACAGGAAATGGGTTCAAGTGTGGAGCAGCGATGGACTACCAATGATAATAAAAAAATTATTGGAAATTGGCCCATCGAAAAATTTTGACTGCCGAGAATCTCAGGAAAAGAGGCATCACAAGCCCAATGAGATGTGTTCTTTGTAAAAATTCATAGAGTGCAAGTTCTATAAGGAGGATTGGCAGCGGGATTTCTAAGACGAACTGGGATTTAACATTGCCAACAAACTAGAACGATTTCTTCGCTTGCTGGAAATATTACTATCAAGGATCCCTATATAAAAAACTAGACTTTACCAGAGCATGGGAATCTCTCCCAAGATATATTTGTTGGAAACTATGGACAACAAGAAACATTGAAATTTTTGAGGGAAAAAAATAGTCTTGGAAAAGTTGTTGCCACTGCAAAGGCACTTTGGGTGGAAGCTTTATCTATGAGAAAAATGGACAACATCAAGAAGGAACCTTTGAAAAATGTGGAAAGAGCTTGGGATTCCAAATTTTTGGGGGGCACTTCCTCTACTCCCTGGACTGAGCCAAGGAAAAACTCCAAACCTCAGAATTGGCAAGTTAGAATGAAGCTTCAAGAATTCAATGTGTGGTGGAGGAATGTTGGTTGCAATTCCTTATTATTTGACAGTGCCTTGAAAGGAAATTCTGGGCTAGCAGGTGTGGATGGAGTCATCTTCAACTCTAAAGGAAATAAGATAAAAGAGTACTCTTGGGGAATTGGAAAGCAAACAAATAATCGTCCCGAATGGCTATCTCTAATCAAAGGTCTAGAGATTGCAAGGAATATTGACATTGAAGAGTTGGTGGTTTTCAGTCACTCGATGATGATCGTCAGAGAAGCAAGGAACTTGATGAAGAAGCACAAGAACCCAGTGACCAAGATGCATCACATCATAAAATGCACCGTCATTGAATACAAAGCCATCAGCTTCCTCCATCTTCTCAGAGCAAACAACCAGCAAGTAGACATCATGGCGAATAAGGGTGTTGATCTAGACTGTGGAGTCTTAGTTTGCGATCAAAAGGATTACAAGAGAAACTGGATACCTTAATTGTGACTACAAGTTTTTCTACATATTTTTTGTTTTTGCGCTTTCTTACTTGGGTAGTTTGTCAGGAGATATAGTTTCCATAGATTAGGGAAATACCATGAAAAGTATAGGATGGTAAATGATGAACAAGGAGTCACGGACATGGTTCTCATCTAGGAACAGTCCAAGCTCAGAGCTATATAATCTTTGATAAAAGCTTTTATAAAAAGCTACTCAACCATTTTTGTTAAAAACAATAATAATAATTAAAATATATCCATTAAAAATATAATTAATTATTTGTGTTTAAAAAATTATTAATAGAATAAAGTTATATATATATATATATATATTAGATGCATGTTTTCCAATTTTTTAAATTTATTTACATTAAATTATATTACACTTCTTCTCATTAAATTGTAATATAATATAACAAGTTGAATAAGCAACGAAGTCGCTTAGTACCTGCCGCTTAAGAAAAGTTTGGAAAAGGTAATAGTAAGCTAAGTTAGCTTAGTTTTTTTTTTCTAATATGTGGATTCGTTAAATCGTTGTGAAATTCGTTGGCCAGTGAGACTTTGTGATAGACTTGCAATGTAACTAGACCTCCAGATAGCCAAGCATATTGCTGGATGCACTTGCTGATTATTGGATGTGCTGTGTCGAGTCCCGATGGTGACACCTCATGATGTTGTGTGCTGGAACATGTATGTTTCGATCAGAAAACTACTTTAAGGTCGGATTAACGTTGATAATTTTTTCTAGACGATAGGCAGAAGATGTGAATCAAACACCCAATGCAATGAAAATGGTTGATGCTAGTAACTATAATAGCAATGTGTTATCAAAATCAACTTAATATTAACAGTCTAAAATCGCTTAAAACCATTCACTTTGGAATGGAGGGCCAAAAACCATTAGTGTTTTTGCAGTTCATGATTGCTTTCCTTTACAAAATCTAATCGGATTAAGTTCATTTCAGCAATAGTAAGCGTTTAGTTAATATGCATGATTTGACTAATTTTCAGCTTAGCTTTGACATATATTTTAGTAATGAATAACACGTAAGTATGTATATTCTGCGTAAATTAACTCGTGTCAATTTGCGTCGATGCCAATCCCCTGGTTTATGTCAGTTGATGTAACGCTCTCGCCTTTCCGATTTGGCCCAAATTCTGTTGAGAGAAAGATCTTTCAAATTCAAAGTGGCAACATTCTTTAAGTTGCTGTACTCACACACCAATTTCAAGTTCAATCAATGTTTATCACAAAACCTCTTTCTGTTTCAAATTCCAGCAAACCACTCGGCTCAAGGGATCTGTTTAGTTAACGGTGGTTCGAGACTTTTCTATTTTTCTTGGGGTCTGCGACAAGAAGTTCTATATTTCCGGGCGCTTACCACAAGCAGTTCTATATTTACAGAAGTTTTTAATTTCCCGGTGCCTGTCACAAGAGTAGAAGGTCGGTAAAGTCCACCATGGCCGGGTGATGTATGGGACGCTGTGCGCGGAGGCGTTTAAGCAAAGAGAAAGCCATAACCTTGCATGAAGACGGTAATGGACTTGCTGTCAGAATAGCAATTGAAACTGCGGCTGCTTACCAGGAGGACATAAATAATTAATTAATATGGATTTCACGTAGAAGTAAATCATTGTTATATGTGCAAAACCTAACACTAATTACTTATTATGTGTTTTAAATATATTCTAGAATATTTTACTCATTGTTTTACTAGATTCTTCCTCTTTGTCTATGGTATTAATTTAAATAGTTATATAAGAAAAAAAATTAATTATTAATATTAATTATTATTATAAAATAATTGAAAAAAAATTAATAAATATAATTATCATTGCATGGAGAGAAGTTAGATGCTCTATAACTCATTTTGAGGAGATGCTGTAGCATGGATAACCCTAACATGGCAATGTTAGTTAACAAGAAAAAGAATAACGTGTTGAACCATCTAAACCCTAAATTATAAATAGATAAGGATTCAAGATGGATCTTCGGATGGTATTATGGGAAAGATGTTGTTACACTTGTTCTCTAACATACCATTCTCATTAAAAAAATGTAAATGATGTCACCTTAAAAATATATATATAAATTTTCCATTTGATTCATCTTAAACTTAGATATATCAAACATTGATCAAATATCTTGAAATGTAAATTTTTCCTTAATGTGTAAAAATAATATTAGAAAAAAATTAGATCCCAAAAACTTGAAATTCTCTTGGATGCAAGATAAATCTATGCTCATTTAAATATTTCAACTATTACTATTTGGAATAACATACAAACAATTTTTTATTGATATTAAAAAAACAAAAAAATAATAATTATATATTAAACATAAATATATATCAATATCAAGTAGTACAGTATCAAATATCTTGTAGTTTATTATTATAAAAAACATTAGGCCTCAAGCAAAAAAAATAAGAACCCTCTCGATGCTTTGATAAATCTAAGTTCAAAATTATGCAATAATCTTAAATTATAAAGTTTGTTTAGAATTTAACATTGTGATCTGGCCATAAAACTGATGAGAGCTTGTTAGTTTAAAATTTGATGAAACCTTATATAAATGTATAATTTGAAAAATAGTTGAGAATATTGTAAATTGCTTTTAATGCTGATTAATATGCATTTGTTAAGCTTAATAGCTCATTTGAAATAAGGCCTAACTAATACCTTTTTTTATTTAACTTATTCTATAAAAGAAGTCCTTTAAGATACCCGAAAGTGACCTAGAAAGTAGAGTCTTTTAACTATTTTATTTAAAAAAAAAGACTATATTATTAAACCCAAAAAAAAAGACTATATGCATGCGTGTCCAACACCATGCAACACATGTTTTAAGAGCTTTCCACATTTCATTGTGGATAAATATGCATCGGTTGTCAAACGGACAACATGCAGAACATGTTTTAAGAGTTGTCCACATATCATTGTCGTGAAGTATGAAGTGATTATCAAATGGACAGACTCACATTGAAAGTAATATATGTAAGTGTGATTGAAATATTAGAAATATGTATTTCTAAGAGGTGGGATTTGAACTATTCCTGTAGCTGTAACTGAAATTTTGAGTGGTGTAGCAGGAGGAGAAGAAACCAACAGAAAAAGGAGTTTTCTTTGCACAAACGTTAACGTTGGCGGAACTAGAGAGCGATACATTGCCTCAGTGCAGGACAACTTTTCCTTGCGAAGGCAGAGAATTTAAGAATGCGTTAGCTTTCTTTTCACAGGTATAATATGCTCGATCTAAATTTCATTAACAATTTAAAATATAAACATTGTCTTATTAACATTACTGTTTCTTCCAAAGAATAAATGTTCAGATCAATTACAATTTTTTCGGAATGTTCAGATCAATTATAATTTTTTTGAGATTTTGTATTGTCTGCTAATTTATATTGGAATCAATTTATTAATTTCTTTAGTGAATGCAATTAATATGCAAATTTATTTAAATTCATTTCATAGACCTACAATCTTTAGAAGTCTTGAGGGTACAAAAATTTAACTCACTGTAAATGTTTACATGTCTAAATTTAGACCAATTTATTAAATTTCCACATATATTTTGGAAAATCCATTGCAAATTTAGCGGAACATAGTCAATGGCCATAAATATTTGAATTTGCTTCTAAAGAAGCACAAACTTATTCGGGACACAGAAATCTTGATATGAAATTCCGGGTTTGAATTAGTGAGCTGCTTTTTCTTGATATAACATTAATGAGGAAATCTTTAGAATTTCATATGAAAGCACATTATTTATTGTTGTTGTGGTTTCTACATCCGCTCGAAGTTTCGAAAAACAATGCTTGGGTTAAAAACAATGGTATGCAAAATTTTCTTTGTGTAATAAGTAAAATAAAATAATTTGTAAAAAGCAAAGTAACATTTTGTATCTAGAAACCTTTTAAAAATTGACTAAATGCGATCGTTCTGATGTTGCCTTTTCATGTCCAAAATTAGGTAACCTGCCCCCATAGGAATTATTATTTTTAAATGTAATTTTTTCGAAATGAACCATTTAACAAGGTTTTAATTTCATTAGCATATTTTAAAAAAAAAGTTGACGAGGTTTGGTACAAATTTTGTAGATGTTAGAATAATCAACCCATAGTTTACCCACTTAGACATAAATTTAATTATTTCTGTCTTATTTGCCTAGTTCATGTGTCCCACATTGTGCAAATTGTCATTTGCCTATCCATAATGGTCAAACTTGCCTTATTTGACTCATGTAGCACATGGGAAAGCCCAAGGAATCAAATATGCTTTATTCCTGGCCTCCTAGGTGCCCTTTTGCTTTTTCTGCTTTATTGCCTGCTTTTTCAGTGTTTTAAGGCAAAAGGAAAAGCTAGACTAGGTGAGGTTGACTAGTTTTTTGTCCTACACATCCTCCTCTCTTTTCTCCATGAAAAAGCATGTATGAGCTACCATTCCACCACTCTTTAGCTTGCCTAAGACTTTTTGCCAATTCGTGAGCTCCATGACAGATTTGGGATCAGCTTTTTACACCTATGGGGGATTTGCTTATTTTTGGTAAGCCTGCTTTATGCTAGATTCGAATTTCTCCTCATGCATTCGAATCCCTGATGTCTGTTATTTATTCAGAAACCTATGTGATTACAGGGTTGGCTATTGTACACTGATTTAATACAGTTTAGTGTTCAGCTCCAATTTTTAGTCTCTTTGTGAGTGATTTTGCATGATCAATTGTTAATTGTTGTGAGTAAAATTAATCTATCACCTGGTTCAATTTCCACATGGTATCAGAGCCATTACAGGTTGTTTCTCTCCTTCAAAAATTATTTTGTAGGTTCGACTTCAAAGACTGGGAGCCTTCTACTGACAGCCGAGACAGATTTTCTAAGCTATGGATCAATCACAAAATACTATCTTGACTCCCTTCAATTTCTTTGAATGGAAAGCAGAGATGGAGATACTGTTGAGAGCGAAATGAATCTACAGGGTGACTATGGCAACAGAAGCAGATCCCAATGCAGCTGCAGAGAAGATAAAATGGCACAACAGGAGGGATGAGGCTTATGGCCTCCTGTGTCTGAGTATTTCCAGAGACCTCCTTTTCCATCTCGATGGATTGAAATCACCGAATGAAGTATGGGAGAAGCTTGCTGATCTTTTTGGAAAGACAGATGAGATGAGGGGACATCAAATCGAAAATGAGCTAATTTCTCTGAGTCCAATGAGCTTTGAATCCCTGCAGCTATATTTCTCCAAGTTCAAAGCACTAGTTTTGCAGCTGAAATAGTGTGGTATCGAAAAGAAAGATGATCAGCTCGTACTAGCCATCCTCTCAAAGTTGGGCCCTGATTATTCAGTGTTTGTTTCGACCTTCTATGCCACAAAACTGACAGCTCGAACCTGGAAGATGCCTAGCCTTGCAGATTTCATGGAATCTCTCACACAAGAATAGGACAAGCTGGTGATGATGGGCACCATCAAACCATCCAAAGATCAAGCTTTGATTGCTGGAGATTCGAAGGTGGATTCAAAAGGCAAAAAGAAAGCCAAAAATCCACCTGAGCAAAAGAGAGACAAGAAACAGTCTCCAGAGGATCTACAAGGTCCCAAGAAGAATTACCAGAAGAAGAAGAATGAAGGTGAAATGAACAAGTGCGCATACTGCAATAAGGGCAATCACTCTGAAAGCTCTTGTATGAAAAAGCAGATAGACATGCTAACCCAAATCCTGGAGAAGAATGGCATCTCCCTTCTAGAAAGCTCAAAGAATAGAGAAGGAGGATCAAGTTCAGATGACAGAGAGAGAGTTCATGCTCTAGTTGCTGGCACATCAAGCTCACCTAGTTTTATAATTAATTCTAGAGCTTCAAGACACATGGTTTCGACTAAGGAGGCCTTCTCCTCACTGGATATGTCGAAAGGACCATCTATTGTACTGGGAGATGACTCTCTCACTGAAAGTAAAGGAAAAGGAAGGATAGATCTTGATCATGGTCAGTTCAGCAATGTGTTGTATGTGCCTGGTCTCACCTCCAACCTCCTGTCAGTGTACCAGATGACCCACACTGGGTCTCCTAAGAAGGTCATATTCTCCCTCGATGAAGTTTAGATCACAGATATTTCAACCGGTAGAGTCATTGCAAAAGGAGTTGCGAATCATGCTCAAAAGGTATACATGTTCTCACACTTCCTACCTTACTCAAACCCCTCTGCTCTTCTCATTCATGCTAATGAAGCCAGCAAGCTGTGGCATGAAAGATTTGGCCACCTAAATTACAAGTATCTGTCTGATCTTAGTGAAAAAGAGATGGTCATAGGGTTTCCCAAGATAAAATTTTCCAAAGGAGTCTGCCAAGTTTGTATCCTAGAAAAACACCCAGAGCACAAATTTGAGAGAGCTAGTCATGAGAGAACCTCTGCACCCCTCAAGCTGATCCACAGTGATGTTGCTGGTCCATTCCCTCATATGTCTATGAGTCAGGACAAATATTCATTGACCTTCATTGATGACTTTTCTAGGTATTGCTGGGTTCACTTCCTGAAACACAAGTCTGAAGTTTTTGGCCTATTCAAAGTCTTTAAGGCTTTGGTTGAAAACCAGTCTGGAAGAAAACTCAAGGCCCTCAGATCTGACAATGGTGGTGAGTATGTCAAGTCTGACTTTATTAACTATTGTGTAGATGTAGGTATTCAGATGCAACATTCTATCCCTTACACACCACAACAAAATGGTGTTGCTGAGAGGAAGAGCAGATCATTGAAGGAGATGGCAACATGCATGATGGAGGCCAAAAATTTTCCACCAAAGTACTGGGCCGAAGCTATCAACTGTGCAGCATATATTCAGAATAGGGTGCCTCACAAATAGCTTTATGGCATAACACCCTTCGAAGCATGGAGTGGGCACAAGCCAGATGTGACCCATTTCAGGATTTTTGGCTCAAAGGCTTGGGCTAGAATCCCGACAGAGAAGAGGAAGGCTTTGCAGCCCCAAATCCAAGAGTGTATTTTTGTTGGATACTCTAAAGATTCAAAAGGGTACAATTTGATAAATTTGAGCACAAATAAATCCTTCATCGAAAGGTGTGTTCAGTTTGAAGAAGAACCCCTTGCAGCAGTGGAAGTTGGTGAAGCCTCTTCACCACCTGAACCTCAAGAAGTAAGTAAAGAGTTTGTTGAACATGCTGATTCTGATTTTTCTGATGGAGATGAGTTTATTGCAGACCCTAACATCCCCACAAGGCCAAAATGGGCAGCCAAGACACTACATGCAGCAGGTGAGCGAGCTGGGGATCCCAATGACCCAAGGAGGACTAGATCTCAATTTGAGAATGGTCTGTGCATGAAGGATACTATGTTTGCTGAAAAATGATATTTTATGGTGGAGTCTGATCCTCAAACATATGAAGAAGGAGCAGGAGATCCAAGATGGCAAACAGCCATGAAGGAGGAGTTCAGCTCACTCCAGAAGAGCAACACATGGGAGCTAGTGGATCTTCCTCCAGGGAGAAAACTAGTACAGTGTAAGTGGGTCTATAAGACCAAATTTTCTGCTGATGGTTCAGCACTGAATTACAAGGCCATATTGGTAGCCAAGGGCTACTCACTGGTTCATGGCATAGATTACAATCAGACTTTTTCCCCAGTGGCAAAGATGGATTCCATCAGGCTAGCCTTAGCCATTGCAGCCTCAAGGCAATGGGAGGTACATCACATGGATGTAAAATGTGCCTTCCTGAATGGAGATCTCACTGAAGAGATATATATGCAGCAGCCTCAAGGTTTTGCTTCTAACCCTTCTCTTGTGTGCAGGTTGAGAAAGTCATTGTATGGGCTAAAGCAAGCCCCCAGGGCTTGGTATGCCAAGATCGATAGCTTCTTGCTATCACTGAATTTTGTTCAGTGCAAATCAGATCCAAATGTCTATTTAAAGGTATTTAATGGTTCATTAATGATCATTGTGTTATATTTTGATGACCTCCTCATTACAGGAAGCTCACAGGCTGAGATTGCTTCCTTAAAAGGAGCTATGA
>LPNX010288285.1:541846-627565 GCA_001517045.1 Pseudotsuga menziesii
TTGAGACTATTTCGAGGAGCAGGTCGAGCGAGGCGGAGAAATAAGGACTAAGTTGACCGAACTAGGACAAGATGCTATGAACTGCATTTTTCTGGTTATTATTACAAAGGCCCTCGACGACTTGGAAAAGAACCTGCCCCTCCAACCCATTTTAGTTTCTCACGGCTAGGATTCGCTCAAACAAATGAAGAATAAGTTCAGCTATGCTATCCTGATTTCGACATTTGTAATGAGCCTAACATTGCACTTACCTCGAATAATGGCACGCCGTATGCCTCTATTCATCCAACCATGACCTGGATTAAGTCGATTATAGTACGGGTGATTGTGCGCTGCCAAGCATTCAGGCGAAGCTGGGGATGCTTCTTCCCGGGAAAGATCCTCCATCGAGGCTGTCACATCCGGCCATTCAATAGCCGAGATGAGAAGAGGTCTAGAGAAGAGCAGGGGAATCCATTGTCTTTGGATGGAACCCATGAAGCTCAGAATGCTGGCAGGGAAAAAAATCCTACACACCCAAAGATTGAGAGTCGCTTCACTGGGAATCGGTAGTAGCATATATAAGCCCTTCTAAAATACTAAAACCATATGTATGAGCAAACTATATTGTTGAATGCTTTTCACCCCCTCACAAGACTGGATGATATTCATATTTTCCAACGAAAGAGCTCGAAAAAGGTAGGGCATTCATCTCTGTGACGTTGGATGCATGCACGAAAATAGTTACGAGCAGCCGTAATCTTCTTCTATGTGAAAAAGAAAGGTGGATTTGCGGGATTGTTGGAGTGTGGCCATTGAATTTTTTAACAAGAATAAGAGGAAATGGCCAACTCGTTGCTTGCCAGTACTGCAAGCCATCTTTAATGTTCAATTCCAAAGCTCAAGAGTTTTACCCATCCAAATATCTAATCTCATTTAGCTCTCTAAATTTAAGGAAAAAGAAAATCTAACAGAAAAGTCTCAACAATTGTTGTACACAATTGGACAACAATCCAAAGACTCGGGTAGGAGAAATGTTGATGGATTTGGATTTGCAAAACACCAAAAAATAATAGTTGCAGGCTCTAATACAAACAAATATATGCGTACTTAAACAATAATGAGAATATAATATACATAGATAAAAAATTCTTGGAAAAGTTACACTTTCTAGCCAGCAAATATTCTTGAACTATTTTGATAACTCAGTGAATGAAACACAAGGAAAACATATTGGTTCTCTACCATTTAAAGGAAAGGTTTATATTTTATTCAAAGAAATCATAAAACATAATCAAGAGGGAAAAAATTACTAAAGGCTATAGAAATTACAGAGCGTTTAGCTTTTGATCTCATACCTGAAAAGCTTAATTCCAACGCTCGTAATTGTTCTCTAGAGAGCGTTTATCCCAACACTCAATTGTCTCTCCTCTAGCAAGCGTTTGTCCTCTGACACCACCAGGATGACCTTTGAAACTTAAACTCATTCCTGCCAAACCGACCAAACCCAAAGGTAACCTATCATCTATAGTTTTCGTTTTCAAAAATTGGGACAATATCTTAAGACTCAGATCACCATTGAAGCTATTTTGTTGTTTCAAAATGCTCTCCCTTCTGTCGTTCTATGGTTGTGTGTGAAAACGACAAAATAGAACACACACCAAAATATACGCAAATATTCTTTTGAATGTAGAGATAGCCATCTATCCACTTCAACTTCAAAGGATAATGCACAAAGGTTCCATGTAATTCTCTCATTTCTTTTCTCACACCACCTGTATCTTTCCCTCTTCTCCACCTGTAAAACACTGGTGGAAAGGCAGGGCTATCCTCATAGCTACATTCAGATCAATTGAATAATCGAATAATCGAAGACATATTCAATGAATAACTACAGCGAGAATAGAGACACTAGTTATTATTCCGCACTGCACTGGCAAGTTCCACTATATCTATTTAGTGGAGTGGGTGCCGTGATGCTTATTTTAGTGTTCTCTTGCTGGAAGTTAGACCATCATAATAACAATGAAGTCAGAGATCATATTGATCTTTCACCTCACCCTTGCAGTGCGGGGATCGATTATAGCTGAAATGAAGCTGAAAAAGTCGTTCTATGTAAGCCTTAATTCTGTGAAACAAGGAGCCATTATATGTAATCCTTAATTCTTTGGAGTTGCTTTGATGGATTAATGCATTAATTTTTATCAATTTAAGGTGTGTTAAACTAGAAATAGCCTCAAAGTTATTGAATGATTGACACAACTACCGAGTGAAGAATCCATAAATTAGGTTAGAGTTAAATGATATTTTTTTATGATATGTAAAATGAAATATTTTTAACAATGGTTTATTTGAACAGTATGCTCAATCCTTGGAGATTTGCGGTAAAGTTGCCTTAAATTCCTGAAATTTCTTCCAACATTACGGCCATTTTTGCGCAGGCTATGGAGTGTTTGTTTTTGTTGAATCTTGCATCAATCTCAACTCGTTTTAAAGTGTTCTTTCCCGATTTGGTCATTTCTTTATAAATCTTCTATGAAATTCTCGCGATCCTTTCACTCATTCTTGTTTTTGTTGAATCCTGCATCAATCTCAACTCGTTTTAAAGTGTTCATCGGATCCTCATCCTCTCATAAACACGTGCAATATCTTCAAGACCGTTTGCAAAAAATTGATATCAGATCCGCTCTCTGACTCTCTGACTCTATATTATAGCCACAAAACAATGATACCAGATCTATCTACAAGAGTCATCTGATAGCAATTCTACCAAATTCGCCTATAAGTGAATTTCCTATCTTCATGAGCGAATTGCTAATCAATTTGTTTCAGCGATCTCGTTTTCTTCAGCCACCAGCCACCAGCATCTTCCAAACATAATTATAGTGATCTACATCTGTGGATCCCGTGATCTCCATCTGAACCAGTGATCTATGCGATCTAACCTGCCATGCGATCACTGAGAGGATCTACATCAAACCTTGCAGTGATTTCCATCAGTCAACGATCTATCAAATCCTTTGATCTACAATTTCATAAGCCTACAATCAGCCCATCTGCCTAGTGTGACCTAGTATAAACAAACTAATGCATTGAGATATCTGCGTGAAATGATCTGTGTGGAAATATGTGACACGAATATCTTCATTATCTACAATTTTGCTTTCATTATGCACCTTACATATGATACACCAAATGTCGTGATGTACTGGAGGAACGAGAAAAATAAATAAATAAATAATGCTGATGTCATCATTGCCATGTGTCAAGTGAAAACCATATACCAAACTCCAACAATGACATCATTTCTGATTGGCCAATTAGAATTTACCAAAATAGCAAATACAAATATTTTTATTAAAATTTAAAATATTTTTTTGCAAACTTTAAAGTTTAACTTTAGAAAACAGATTTTAATTTTTTGGTAGCAGCAACTAATACAAGGTCAAAGCTTCGGTTGACTAGCAACCGATTACTATATACCTGCTGCGGCAGGGATAATAAACTCCCTAATGCAATAATCTGAAGTTTACATACTAAACCCTCAATTATGTGAACATGCATAGATCATCAATTTTATGTTAAACATATATAAGTTNTGCGGCAGGTATAATAAACTCCCTAATGCAATAATCTGAAGTTTACATACTAAACCCTCAATTATGTGAACATGCATAGATCATCAATTTTATGTTAAACATATATAAGTTAGTGCATAAATTATAATAATTTTGCCATCGAAATTTGACTTTCGGACAAAGGTGTTTTGTTGTTTCTAACTTGTAATGATGTTAATGGTCATAATCAACTCTTGTGCGTGTGTATTAGTCATCTCACATTGAAAACATCCTTCCTAATGAGACTAGTAGGTTTCAATATTACTTAAAAAGTCATTTACGAATGATCCGATGAGAAATAAATTATATATATATATATATATATATATATATATATTATTATAAAAAAATAGAAATAAGTTAAATTTTATTATGGGAACACTTGATGGAAAAAAGGTCTTTGAACACTCTAGAGCGAGGAGCAGGAGCGAGGGATTTCTGGCACTGAGGGTCTGAGAGATTGATGCAGATTTTGATGATTTCTATGGTGGAGATATTTCACATTTATCTGGTTGACTAGATTGTGGGTTCTTTTTTCTCCTTTTATGGTCGGGACGGGGCTCACTTAGTTGGTTCTCTGTGGTGACTTTACTGATTTGTTTAGACTCAATAGTATCGGCCTTATGCCAGCTGCAGCAACTACTCCTATGGGCATATTGGATCTTTGCTGAGTTCTGTGGTTGCGTTTTAGACTGGTGTCGTTTCGGTGGGTGCCCTTCGGGTACTTTGGCCTCTATTAGATGGGTATTTGCAGGCGACTGGACTGGTCGATGGTTTTTTCTTTGAGTTCAGAAGGAGAATGTAATAGCATTATGTTTGGGGGAGTTTAGATTGGAGTTGTTTCGGTGGGCACTTTCTGGGGTTCTTTGGCTTCATTTTTGGACTGGTTTGGCAGGCGGTTGGACCGGGCGATGGCTCCCTCTCTTAGTGTTGCAGGTGGTTTGAACTAGCCGTGGAATGCTGGAGTCTGGGTTTTCCTCTCCCGCTCTGGATCAATTTGAATTTTCTCTGGTGGGTGGTGGTTGTTACCATTAATGCATGGCATTGATCGTAGGGGTGGATTTGTATTAATGTGCTACCTATATTGTTGTGCTTTTATGAGGAGGATAGCACTGTTTTATCTCCTATGAGGATGTGGAGCGTTGACATTAATGATGCATACATTCACCTGTGTCTGATTTGTACTAGATTTGTCTTGGGAGGGTAATGAGAGGTCTGCATTGATTTCGGTTGTTGGGGGGCGGATTTACATTAAAGGAATTATACAGACGTGTCCTCGGGGTGGCGAGTATTGGTTACGATCTTTTATGTTTACGGAGTATTTACTTGGGATTTGGAGGGGTATTCGACACTAGGTATGCAGAGTTTATTTGCTGTACTTTATATTGGACAGGTGGTAATTTGACGATGGCGGGTCAGTCTCTTTCGCAGACAGCTGGAGGCTCGGGGAATGAGATGGAAGGAATGGGATCTGTAGCTCATATCAATGCGAACTGGAGGCATCACGTGCCTTTCCCATCAAAGGAGAAGAGTATCAGGGGGGACAGGGATCGACTTAGAAGGAAACTTAAAGCACATAAAATTCGAGCAGGGATGGAAAGGCTCACCCTTGGCGAAGATCTGGAGATCGATAAGGTGCAGAGTTATGCTCAGAGGGCACTTACTGGGAGATTAGAATTTGTGTGGATAACTAGAGCCGCGATGTTGGTGTGGATGAGAGAGGCTTGGGTTCTAGTGATTGGGTATATGCCGAGATTCACTTTTCTTCTTAACGGCTGGTGCTCTTTCCATTTCTTGGAGGAATTGGATGCTATTATCATATTGCGTGGCATTTGGTTGATTAAGCACGGGTCCCTTATGCTGAGTAGGTGGCATGTGGGTTTCGACCCTGTCACCGAGCCGATCAGAAAGAGGCATTTGTGGCTATTGATGCCAGGTTTTCCTATCCAGTGGTGGAAGAGGGAAATCATTGTGAGGATTGCAAATACTATTGGTAGATTTATTTTCCTGGATGATAAAACCTTGGTTACAGGTGACAAGAAGATGGTGGCTGTTCTGGTGGAGTTTAATGTAACTATTGGATTGCCAGAGGAGATAGAGATCACTTGCGGATCACAGGTGAGGGTTCAGAGGCTGGATTATTGGCGTGTGCCATTCAGATGCCACCAGTGTAGAAGAACGGGTCATCTGCGGGACGAATGTCCGGATGTGACCTCTGTGAGGCCTCAAAATTCACCTGACCTGGCTGAGCTTTGTCTTAAAAGTGGAATGACCGACATTATTGGTAAGCTGATCACTACTAAACCTGAACTCTCATTTCTTGAATCAGCTGAGATTGAACTTTTACAATCTGTCATCGCTCCATTAGCAAAGAATGTGCATGGACATTATGGGGTTGCATTACAGGAGGGACATTTGGATTCTGGCGATCCTTCTGTTGTTGTGGTTGAGGAGACAACAAATGTGACTGTGGGGGGAATGGTGCCTATTGAGAAAAAGGTTGATGATTTGTTCAATTGTAATAGTCCCTATTTGAATACTTCCTCTGAAGACCTGGGCCAGGGGCCTTCGACATCAAATGGGGTGGTTGCTGATAAGGACTTGATTCAGGAGGTGGATTTGGGAGGGAATATATCGGAATTATATAATAATATTTCTGATAAGCAACTGTGGTCTTTAATAGAAGAGGAGAAAGGGGATGGTCCTGAGAGACTTGAGGGGGATTATTGCAAAACCCCTTTGCAGTGCTTTGCACAAAATCCTGAGTCTCAGTCGAGTGCCTGTCCAATTCAATCCATTCGGTCAAATGTGACACTAAGGAAAGGGAAAAAGAAGCATTGGGCGAGACTTAAAGGTGGTACTAGCTCACTGGAGCCTAACTCACCTACTATGAGCAGTATGGACCTTTCGGTGGCTGTCACCTCTACAAGGGATCTTAGAGCAATGTCCCTGGGACAGGGTTCCAAATGATACTTAAGACCTACAATGTTAGGGGATTGGGAGGCCTCCCCAAGAGGAGGGCGCTCCATGAATATATTTATTCTCATTCTGTACAAGTTCTTTTTTTGCAGGAGACTATGGTCCCAGCGCCGGTTGCATGTGAGAATTTCCTAAAGATTTGTCCTGACTGGGTTGTCACAGCCACGGACTCGAATGGTTTCTCTGGGGGACTTTTATCGGCCTGGGATCCCCGGTTTGCCCATTTCAAATCTTTTAGTACTGCTGGGGGTATTCTATTGGAGGGGCATTTCAAAGGTTTCGATGGGGTACTTAAACTTCTCAATGTCTATGGGCCATATAAGGACAGGCAGAGATTTTGGGATCATATTTCCCAGCTGGGACTACTTAATTTGGAGAATTTGATCTTGGGAGGAGACCTAAATTTTACATTGGGGCCTTCGGAGGTCTGGGGTGGTAGACAAGCTGATGACCCTTTATGTTATTATCTTGCTGATTTGTTTCATTCGGTGGACCTGGTGGATGTAATTGCAGACTTTTCATCCCCTACATGGTATAATGGAAGAGAGGGAGTGGGACATGTTGCGAAGAGACTGGACAGATTTCTGATCAGTAATAAGCTATTGGAGAAGATTGACAGATATAGGACCTGGGTGGATTTTTCTAAGCTGTCAGATCACTGTCCGGTGTCATTGCAATTGGATTTTGATTTTCTCAAAATCAATCTCCCGTTTAAGTTCAATCGGGTCTGGCTGGAGGAGGAGGAGTTTCGAGCCTTTATTAGGGCCACATGGGTTGATATGAATCATTTAGAATGTGAACCTGACTGCAGAAGGTTTATGATGAAATTGAGCTATCTTAAAAGACTGGTTATTAAATGGGAGAAGAAGAGAAAGGCGGAGAATAGACTGGATCTTAATGAAGTCGAGGAAACTATTACACTGTTAAATGAGAAGATTATGAAAGGATTAGGGGTGGATGAGGATAGGAAGAGACTGTCAGACGCCATTGACAATAGGAACCATCTGGTACACATCAAGGCTGAGACTCTTCTTCAGAAGAGCAGGGCAAGGTGGATGGCTGAAGGGGACAAAAACACGCAGTACTTTCATAAAGTGGCTAATCAAAGAAGGATACAGAACTCTATCTGGGAATTGGAAGATGATACAGGAGGTAAGATTTATAAATAGATTGATCTGTGTAAATCTGCGAAAGGTAAATTTGCTAAGTTTTATGAAGAGGCTGGTGAGAGGAACATATTGGAACAGCTGGAGGTGACTAGACTTTTCCCCAGGTTCTTTGAGCAGGATGAAGGAGAAGATATTTTTAACACCATTAATGCATCAGAGATAAGGGATGTACTTGATCATTTTAAAACAGATAAAATCCCAGGGCCTGATGGGTGGACGGTAGAATTTATACTGTGTTTTTTTGAACTTTTCTAGAAAGATTTGGTGGCCTTGGTGGAAGATATTAGGGTGAATGGGAAAGCACCTGGCATACTGAATGCTACCTTCATAGCATTGATTCCAAAGACTGATAAGCCACTCACCTTTGATGATTACAGACCGATTTCTCTTTGTAATCTGGTATATAAGATCATCACTAAGATCTTATCTAACATATTGAAGCCTATTCTTTCTAAGAGGATAACTAAGGAGCAATTTGGCTTTTTACATGGCAGGCAGATCTCGGAGGCAGTGGGTATCACCCAGGAGGCATTACATTCTATTAAGACTCAGGATTTGGATGCTGTCATACTGAAATTGGATCTTTCGAGAGCCTATGATAGGGTTGACTGGGGGCTCCTGAGACTCATACTGGTACAGATTGGCCTCCCTATTGAGGTGGTAAGATGGATTATGGGATGTATTACCTCAGCAAATTTCTCTGTGCTGGTAAATGGCGCACCTACTTCATTCTTCAGATGTGGGAGGGGACTCAGGCAGGGCTTCCCTTTGTCCCCTATTTTATTTCTGCTAGTTATTGAAGGACTGAGTAGACTTTTAACAGAGGCTAGGATCAGTGGCAGGATTAAAGGTGTTCTTTTCAATTCGGCTCTGGCTTTAACTCATATACTTTTTGTGGACGATGTGATCATTTATGGGATGGGGGATGTTGAGGATTGGACGGAGATAAATAGAATATTGAAACTCTTCTGCTGTGCATCTGGTATGTAATTAAACTTTGATAAATCTTGTTTCATTTTCCATAAACAGGTATGAGCTGTGGAGGCAGCTATTAAGGAAATCATACCGGTTAAGTCTTCGGCTATTGGGGATGGATTGAAGTACCTAGGCTGTTTACTGAAGCCTAATGGTTATTTAACTAAAGACTGGATTTGGATGCCGATCAGAATGGAGAAGAGGATTAGAAACTGGAACAATAGGTGGTTGTCTTTAGGTGGGAGATTGATACTGAATAAACTTGTTCTCATGAGCATTCCAGTGTACTGGTTGGCTATGGGGTTGATTCCGTTGTCCATTATATCTCGTATGAACAACTTGATAGCAAAATTTCTGTGGTCGGGCAGTTTACAGAGGAACAAGATCCATCTGGTTAGTTGGCAAAGATTATGTTCTCCTTGGAAGGCTGGGGGCTGGAATATTAAGGACCTCGCATTATTTAATGTGGCTATACTACTGAAGACGGGATGGAGAGTTATTTCACAGCTGGGACTCTGGCATACTGCGGGATAAATATTGGAAAGAAGACTCGGTCGAAGGGTGGATCAGATATGAACAAAAGGAAAAGGTGACTAGATCATTATTCTGGAGGAGTTTTAACAAGCAGTTTTATAGAATTAAAAATTGGTTAGCCTAGAAATTGGGGAATGGAAACAAAGCTTTGATTGGTATTGACCCTGTGGTTGGATGTAAAAAAGATTATTATTTTCCTTTGCATATCATAGGGTGGCTTCACTCACAATATATCTGGTATTTCTATCAAATCCGATCAGGGAGAGTGGAGGATTACAACCGTGGGTATTGGATGGATAGTAATCTATTAGGCATCACCGGGAGAGATGCTACTATTTGGAATCACTATGTGTCCGAACTTGAGAAGACTGGAATCCGATTAAGGGATAGTGAAGACACACTGGTGTGGGACAGGGGAAAATATGGATCGATTACTGCTGAAGAGGTTTACTGTTCTAAGATTGATGAGGTATGCCCGTCTACTGGTATTTGGTGGCATCAGATTATTTGGAAGTGGAATGCGCCACTAAAGATTCTCTGTTTTCTTTGGCTGGCACTCAGCGGTCGAATTCTCACTTGGGAAGTCCTTTGCAAAATAGGTTACTCTGGACCTAACATGTGCTTGTTGTGCATGGAAGCTGCTGAAATAGTTGATCATCTTTTTTGTCATTGCACTTTCTCATTGAAGGTTTGGCGATTGCTGATGTTACATTTTTATTTTCCTGATGACTGGGGAGGTGGATCACTGGATTACTGTCTTCATGAGTGGCAGAAGTTACATTTTTTACACAAAACTTTACCCATTTTCTACATCTGGGTTTTGTGGAGGTACAGGAACTTACTTATTTTTCAGAACTGTAAATTGCCATTGGATGCCATCAAGAGCTGGATCATTAGATTATACAGCCATTATCCTAATGGTTCGATTAGTAGGAAGAAAGTTGGCATACATTACCCTCCATTACTTTCAAGTGGAATCATAGGTACTTTTGATGGGGCTGAGCAGGAAGGATATTGTAGAGGAGGGGGGACTTTGACAGTGGCAAACAATCATTGCTTCCATTTTTGGCTGGGTCTGGGATTTGGTACGAATACTAAGGCTGAACTGGTGGCACTTTGGGCATTACTCAGATTGGCGAGAGAACTGAATATTGATAACATAAGCATTCTGGGAGATTAGATGGCTATCATTGGCTGGTCCAGAAAGGAACATCCCATTCGAAACAACAAAATTTTTGGATGGCTTAACAGGACTGCTGAGATCATCGATACTTTTCAGCATATATATTTTCAGCATCTACATAGGGAGCATAACACTACAGCTGATAGACTATCCAAAAGAGGCTTAAGGATAAATGAAGGTTACATTTATATTGAAGAGTATTTGGAGGGTAGTAGGTGTTCTTGTAGAAGTACTAGATACTATTAGCATGGATATAGGAAAGTTCCATAGTACTAGTATTTGAGATGCAGACTGTGTTTAGAATTTCAGAACTACTTTTTGATTTACATATATCAGAACTGATATGTTTTTTGTGGTGAATGTTTTATAAACTGATATGAAGAATCTTTGGATAGCGAGGGAGATAGTTTAATGTTGATGAGATGATCATGGATGTATACTGAAACCTTTGTATGGATAAGTCTCCTTTGATTTCTAATAGAAATAGCAAGGGACTGTTTTTTCCCTTTACGTGAAAAAAAAAAGTTAAATTTTATTATATAATTTTCAATAAAGATTGCAATAAATAAATAAATATATTATATATATAAAAGAGTGGAAGTTAGTAAAAATTTTATTATATAATCTTGAACAAACAAGGATTGCATGGCTGCAGACTCTCTATTGAGATCGTTGGAAGATGCAAGATAAACTATAAATAAAAGAAGAAATTGTGGGCTCAATTTTTGTTGAAGATAAACGTTTCTAGAGAGCAAGTGACCATATGACCAATACAGAAATTGATGGTAAGGAAGTGATCATATCATCAATACAGAAATTGATTATAAATCCTTATATGATTGAGTCAATAACAATATCAAGGTGAATACTTACATGATTAAGGTGAATACTTACATGATTAAGTAATAACAAAACAAAGGTTACATGATTAAGTAATAACAAAACAAAGGTTACATGATTAAGTCAACAACAAAACAAAGGTCAATAGTTAATATGCTAACTAATTTTATTAATCATTATAAAATATATGACTATATTATAAATTATCAAAATGAAGGTCAATTATTACATGATTAAGTTAATATCAAGAAAAGTTAATAGTTAATAGGTGCTGAATTAATCAATTATACTGATTAATTTTATTAATCATTATAAAATATATTATATCACATTATAAATTATTAAAATTTATAATAATAATAATTACTTTTTACTTCAAGTTATAATTTATATTAACTTATATTTGAAAAAGTCTCTTTCATTGTAAATGGATTATATGTTTAAATGTTGTTGTTATTAGTTATTATAGCTCTTCAATAGTATTATTCTTTCAAAATAATTAAAATTTAAATATATAGAACAAACTTTTATTTGTGATATAAAAATAATTATTTATATAAATCATAATCATTTTCATATTAATAATACAACATAAAAATAAAAAATATTAAGTATATTGATCGCAAAGTGTTTTAAAATTTATCTATGTTCGCAAGATATTTTAATGTTTATTAGCTAACATAGGTAGTTGTTGGCTGCTATGGGCAGACCCGAGTTAACTATAATCAACCAACAACACCCCTAGATCACTGGCCCTTTCGGCAACAGACCGTAAAGCGGCCTGAAGTCTCACCCGAAGTGACTCTAATGGGTTGGCTAAGGACTCAAGTGTCTTGGACCAAGTTCTGTGGCGAATCTACTAGTGGCTTGCAGTTCCCCTAGCTGTGAGGTCTCTTTCTCTACGTGTCGCGCGATCTCCTGCTCGCGTCGCGCGATCTCCTCGTCTCGCAGCTCTTCTAGCCGCGAGATATTCCTTTAACCCCGTCGCGCAGTCCTATTCTATGGCGTGCACTTTCCATGACTTGCGATATCTCCAACCTTGCTGCATCGTCATGCAGCATGCGACACGTAGCTCTTGCCCAACTCTAAGTCCTTAACCTGCGGTATCGCGCACCGCAGCTCCTCTGCCGATGCGGTATCACCTCTCTGTGATATCCTACCTCCGTGGCTTAGCGCACTTAGCATTGCTCGTGTCGACGTGCAAGACTTAACATACAAGGCTATTCGATACTGCAATAGTGACTGTATCACGCAAAGCATAAATGAACCATATACAACATGCCAAAGAATTTAACTTATGTTTATCCTTCTATATTGCTGCGAACTGAGTAACACATTCATTCGTTAAACTGTAAACAAAGTTCATGAAATGACTGAGAAATGCATAAGTAAACATAACAAATAAGCCAATGACATAACACTTGATTTTAACATGGTTCACCTCCAGGATGGAAGTTACGTCCACAGAACTGTGTTTTTCTTATAGCTCAGGGGAAGGTAAAACACAGTTCTGCTGCACCGCATATGCAGCTCAAGATCTTCTCTCTTAGATCTCTTTTCTCTCTATATTTCTCTCCTACAATATACTCTTCCCTCTCTGTCGATCCCTGCAGATCGTTACATGCATACTCTATAAGCCAGCTACTGGTTATAGTAAGATTGTTACCGCTAATAACAGAACCAGAGCTAGGCTTTTACAACAGTCTAATAATCTACAAACACTAACAACTGAATGAACCAACTAACTGACCAACCCTTTTACAATACAAAATATATCCCTTTATAGGTAGCCCCAAGGTCTCGCCATTACAACACTGTGGGCCTGTCCCAACAGTAACCCAAACTCTAACTAGTGACAGTCGACCATATCTGTACTTGAGGTAGCTGCTTTCCGTCACACCACAGCTCTCTGCAGTCTTCCATGCTTCCCGGCACTGATCATGGGTACTATGCACTACTTCGCTTTTCTGTCCTTCATCTTCAATGCTTCAGCCTCGTTGCTCCTTCTCCTTTATGAGGGTCGTTGAGCCCTCCTGTCTTCCGCCGCTACCTTCAATGCAGTGGGTGAGCTCTCTCTTCTCGGCCGCTCAGGTACCATTGCCTTTCTTGACTTTTCTATCTTAAAATTCATGGTTTCCGGCTCTGCTCTCCAGCTGGAAACGTGCTACGGCGTCGTAGCTCTGTCTTATCTTCTTTCCGCCAAAACTTATCTCTCTGCTAAACTAGCAGCTTCTTCTGTAGCTGCGGGACCCTGTTCCAATAGTCCCCTAACACTTACTTGTGGCTCGCCCTCGAGCCACTTCCAGTGGGATTATCCTACTGTAGCTTTGGCTTGGCTTCCTGTGAAGCCCTCTGCAACCTGTCACGAAGTCCTGTGACTTCCTTCTGCATCACTTCGACATGCTCTTTATAGCTTATGTACTTGGTTCGCTGGGCTCTCTTATCCTTCCTACCCAATGTCATGGTCTCGCTCTCTTCGCTCCTGAAACCTTTTAAGAGCCTTCTAGTGTTTGAGAGGTTTTCCACAGATATCCTTTCTTCTTTATCTGGGTTAGAACTTTTATCACAAGGAAATTCTGTATCTTCCAGCCTTCTCAAACATTTCCTTCAGTCTGGAGCCTTGTATATGAAAGAGATATAAACCATGAATTCTGTTCCGAGAACAAGCCTTTTCCTGCCTCCAGGAATTCTACCGACTGCTGGGTTTGCTGTACTCTTCCACTTCTCTTCTCTTTGAGGTGCTCCAGGTACACATGCTGCCTCTGATCAACAGATTTTTGTTGCGTTGCCTCCTCAATCTCTTGTGCTTTTCTTAGTTGATCAGATAGGTTGGCGACCTTCTCCCGTTGCTTTCTTTTTCTCATTTTTACTTTTCGCCTAGTGGGAGATTTATTCTCATCATTATTCTGCTCTGATTTCTTATCTTCAGTGATCGGCTCGACGTTTTTCTTCTCGTTAGCAGAGACTTTGGTGAAAACTTCTACTTCTGGCGCTTGATTCTTCATCCTTGGCAGCTGTCTGACCTGTGATGTACTTAATTTCACAACCCTGGGCGGCGTCGCCATGGCGGACCTACGGCCACCAGGGTCGAAGCGTCTCGGCATGTCTTCTAGAGGTTCGTCGTCGAACAGAACCGTCTTAGTACAAAATGGCGGATGTGCAATGGTTGCAACTTGTGAAAATCATAGCACTCTGTAACAAACTTAGCTCTTCACAAAGAATTCGTAATAATGCACTCTACAGCTCTCAGTTTTTCTGCAAACATAACCATCTCAATTGAATACTTTCTGTTTTTATGCCCAATATGCTAATCTTGGACACAACGGTCATCTAGACCGAACCCGTCGGTCGTCATCAATGCCTAGACAAGACTACACCCGTCATCCGATCCTTAATAAATGAGGAAATCTGATCAAATTTCCCTCGGAACGTGTGTGTACAGGCGCCGGTCCCGTCGGAGATTTGCCAAATCTGGAAAAATTTATTATACTGCTGCCAAATCTACGGTAAGATATACCGGTCATTACCTCATTAACTACCTGTCATATGCTGACTTGACTGGCCGTTTTTTAGTTGCAAAACTGAGTACGTGGCACGGGGAGACATCGTGCTACCGCGATGCGACTCCACATCACCTACGTAAAACAATACTACTCGTTTTTTTTTTATCAAACTGAATTGTCCTGATGCGATTCCTCATACTTAGAATAATACCTGCCGGTGTAGACTAGTTCCCAGTGCGATTCCTCCTTTCAACTACACTGGACATCTGCACCACCATAAACTGGCTAAGCTAGGGTTGAGAGGCGGGGTGGCTATCACTATAGAGCTTAAGCCTACTGCCATTAATCCATGTGGGCAGAAGCTCCCCATTCAGCTGGATGAGCTGAACGGCACCTCCCTCTGTGACTTGCTGTATCTAATATGGCCCCAGCCAATGTGTCTTGAACTTCCCTGGAAACTTAATGAATTTGCTGTCATAGAGGCGCACTAGGTCTCCGATCTGGAAAGTCTTATTCTTAATGTGTCTGTCATGCCAGAGCTTGCGTATATCGACACAGATCCTGATGTCTCCTTTTGTTTTCTTTTCTTGTACGACCATGGGGCTAACCCATTCACTTTCTTCTACCGGCTCAATGATGCCTGCTGCTAGCATCTTATCGATTTTTTCCTTTACTTTTTCTTTGTAGCACAGATTCAATCTATATGGGTGCTGCTTAACTAGTCTAGCATCCTCCTTCAATGGTATCCTCCTAACTCCTAGGTCTCCAACTATTCCCTTCATCTCTGTGAACTTGGTGGGAAATAGGTCCTGATAGTCATGTAACAAATCTGCAATCTGTCTAACTATTTCATCGTTCCAATAGTCTCCAATAGAGGCAAACTTAGGTTCTGCGTCTGTGCCAATATTGATCTTTTTAATCTTGATGGGTTCGATGATTGTTGGAATCTCTAAGTGTGGTCCCCCAACATCGCGAGTCCCTTCTGACTCCGGAATGTTGGTGTTGCGAGGATCCTCATCCTCATCCTTATCTTCATTGTCTGGCTCTGCTGCGAAATTATAGCATTCAAGTGTGGCTTGCAACTGGATGGCCCACTCAGGTTGAGGCTGCACTGAGGTGGTACAGTCTTCAAATATCTTGATGTTGATTATGTCTAGGGCCTTAGCAACACTTGGATCTTCTGATTCAAACACGAAGGTGAGTAGGAAACTGTCTGTCATAAGTGACCATGTGGTCGTCCCCTTGCGCAACTCGGTCTCTGTGTACCAGTTCCTTGGAACTGTGTCCAATGTGTGAATGAATTTGTGAACCCATTCATCCTTGGGAATGTCCAACCAGTTCTGTTCACATGTCTGAATGTGTGCCCTGGGATCAGTTTCGCCTGTGTACTTCTGCTGAACATACTCTCGGTCGACAGAAAATCTGATTGCCATCAGTCTTTTAATATCATCCCATGATGCGATATTCTCTTTATGCGCATACCACCATCTTGCAGGTGTGGCTCGTACTGCAAGGGCCATAGCTGCGATCCTCTGCTCATAAGGAATCTGTTGCTCAAACTGCTCAAGGAAATCCTAGATATCTGTCAGACCATGATATGATGGAATCTCAGTGATCTCTGCGCCAATCCATCGCAGTGACTTACTCATAAATGCACATCTGCGTGCTGAGACTTAGTAAAGTCTGTTCTGCCAGTTCTCTAGACCAACATCGGAATCCAATGTGCATGAGCTATCACATCACCAACTAATGTTCCCTTCTGCGGTTGGATTGATGTAGTCATTCTGGTTCGCAGTCATCTGGTAGAGACTATCGATGTTATGTCCCTCCTCCTCTGCTCAGATAGGTTCAATATATCTAGGACCCTGGTGAGGATCCAACGATGCGATGACCCGGATCTGCGCATCCTCAAAGGTCATTTGTCTTCTCTTTAGGTCAATGACAGCCTTGCTACCAATTTCCCAATCGATACTTAATAATGCTGGATACGGTCTGCTGTCGCCAATGATTTCTATAACCTCGAAGTCTGCAAAACTGCGAACTCCGTCAATGTCAATTGGCACCTGCGGCATTCGACCCAATGGTGATACTCACTGCTGATTAGCTAATCTCAGGTGTATAGGCGATCTGACTAACTGAGGGCTACCCATCTGTTCCCATGTATGCCTAGTTAGAACATTCACCTCTGATCCTAGATCTAAGACGACTTTGTCCATTTCAAAATCTCCAATCTATGTTGTGAGCTTCATCTCTCTTCCGGTCCTTGTGTGTTCCTATAATATTGTGAACATCATGGTGTGCACTGCCTGAGAGAGAGGGTTGCTGACACTAATCTATGATGCGTTGTAGCTCGCCGATAGCTTTTTCATTTCTCATGAGTTTCAAGCAGCTACGCAGGAAGGATTGTACACTTCCTATCGACTCATCCTCGTTGCATCTTCCCGATGTGGTAGCCTGCGGTATCTGTTCTGGGCTATCGCCATAAGGTGCTTGTTGCGGTACACCCCTAGACGGCAGTACCGACGATCCTGATTGTGTAGGTTCATCAAAGGAATCATTGGCTTCGTGAAATGTCTCTTTATTCTTCTGTAGGTCGAGTGCTGTTGCTTTACTAGGAGCTCTGCGCACCCACTCCTGACTTGTGTTCTTTTCGGTCTCCTGCGATGTCCTACTAGTAGAAACACCGCTACGAGTCACAATATTGACTCTTGGTTCTGGTTCTTCCTGCTCAGCAGCAATAAGCTGGATGTTCTGGTGTACTGCTGGCTTAGAGTCTTTGATCTTAGCTATTAAGGTAGGACACTCCTCTATGGTATGATAATAATATTTGCAGTAGTTACAAGTAGTAGTGGGGCTCTGGCAGTCCCTAGCATAGTGTCCTACAATTCCGCAATTATAACAAGTGATTGGTCCGCGACCACGGCCAAAACCCTCTCCTCTGCCGAAGCCTTCTCCTCATGCAAATAATCCTCCATGGCCTCGTCCTCTAAATCCTCCTCCACGTTTACCATAAGTCGAATCAGGCTGTGGTCCTGCTGCTGGACCCTGTGTTTCTGATTGGACTCTGTATACGTCATGTTTTCTATCTAACATGAGATCATAAACTTGGAAATCCTATTCATTATGTCCAACAGAGTTGCAGAAGACACAGTAGAGGTTCTTAGGTGTCTGTACATACTTCTGAAGCAAAGGGCATTGCTGAGGCAGATGTCCTTGTGTTTTGCATATTTCACACCATGGCCCTTGCGTTCGTGGTAAGGGGTTAGGAGCCCTTGACGCTAAATATTCTGCAAATACTGGACAATTGTCTTTGGTATGACCCTGTGCTCTACATTGTAAGCACCATATGTCTTGCATAACCTCTTTTCCTTTCTTAAGTTTGTGTATCTGTAACGTGAGGTTGGCCAACTTGTTTTGTAGAGTTGTCATGCCTACACTGGTTTCTGCTAAAGGTGAAGCTTCTAGCTTCATCACCATCTCCAACGCGTCATCCTGCGTCTGGAGTTTCTGCTGCATTAGTGGCAATCTGATGTGAGGGAGTAGCGCTGCAATAAACCATTCCTTATGCTGCTCCGGTGCAAACTCAAAGCTTACTTGGTCTATAAGAGCTTTGAATTTCTGGTCAAAGTCCCATACTGATTATGATGGTAGCTGCTTAATATCCTTGAGCTCTATAATGCACTGAGATTCAGACTTAGGTTTCTTGAACTCTTTAATCATGGCATTCTTGACCTGGGCAAGTGTCTTGGGTACTGTGGTATACTTTATGTACCATGTTAAAGCTCGATCTTTGAGTGTGGTGACCAACTGTACAAGTTTAAGGTTATCATCGTTGATTGTTTTAATGGTCCACATGGCTTCACATAAAAACCAATGCTGTTCCGGGTCCTCTGCTCCTGTACCCTTAAAGGAAGGTAGCTTCATATCATCTCCCATTCTATTTCTCTGCGGTAGGTTCTGATTGACTGGATTACTACCACTCGGCGGTGTAGGTGAAGGTGATGTAGCGGTAGTAGGTACTGTCTGTGAGCTACTGGATGGAGTACCTACGGGATTACTCTGAGTCCCGATCTGTTTCTATGGGGTATAGGGATGGTAAGGGATACCCCCCTCTGGTTCTTCTGTGGTACTAGGACTCGGTTGTCTAATATTGTCTGAACTATCTCCAAATACAGGAGAGCTGAAAGCTACTTTATATTTCTTGCCACTACGTGTTCGTCCAATGTCATCAAAATAAATTTCAAACTCTTGTGACATTGCTATCTTTACTTATTCATCTGAAATCATGTCCATTAATCCTTTTTCATGCAGCAGCATCCTAATGGACAAGTTTAGAGATTTTAGGTACTTACCACGATATCCTTTGAAGAAGTACCGCTCAGCCTCGTTGAATATTTTTCTCTGGTCAACTGCAAATTCTGTGACGAACCCTCCTAGCACACTCGCAAGCCAGAAGTCCACTGCTCTCGTAATGGGATTGTCGAGTCTCTGCACGGTCTGAATCAGCCCCGGTGTCTAGACAATGTTTCTTTTCTTCTTGAATATGTTCCTATCTGTCAACTTTGATAACCAGTCGTAAAGCTCGTTTCCATAGGTTGCAAAAAATATCGTGTGTATATCTGAAGCTATATGATTTTGTAACCAGTCCTATGTGCTCAGTTTAGGGCTCTGATTTTCTTTCTTGGCAAACTCCCTTAAGTTTGAATCCAGGCACTGGTGAAACTCTTCTCTAGTGGGATGCCAACAGAACATTAGCACTCAGTTGTTCAAAACCGGCAATGGAACCATTTGTTGGCTGCTATGGGCAGACCCGGGTTAACTATAATCAACCAACAACACCCCTAGATCACTGGCCCTTTTGGTAACAGACCGTAAAGCGTCTTGAAGTCTCACCTGAAGTGACTCTAATGGGTTGTCCAAGGACTCAAGTGTCTTGGACCAGGTTCTGTGGTGATCCTACTAGTGGCTCCCAGTTCCCCTAGCTGTGAGGTCTCTTTCTCTGCGCATCGCACGATCTCCTGCTCACTTCGCGCGATATCCTTGTCTCGCAGCTCTTCTAGCCGCGAGATATTCCTTTAACCCTATCACGCAGTCCTATTCTGCGGTGTGCACTTTCCCTGACTCGTGATATCTCCAACCTTACCGCATCGCCGTGCAGCGTGCGACACGCAGATCCTGCCCAACGCTAAGTCCTTAACCTGCGGTATCGCGCACCGCAGCTCCTCTGCCGATGCGGTATCACCTCTCTGTGATATCCTACCTCCGCGGCTTAGCGCACTTAGTGTTGCTCATGTCAACGTGCAAGAATTAACATACAAGGCTATTCGATACTGCAATAGTGACTGTATCACGCAAAGCATAAATGAACCATATACAACATGCCAAAGACTTTAACTTATGTTTATCCTTCTATATTGCTGCGAACTGAGTAACACATTCATTCATTAAACTGTAAACAAAGTTCATGAAATGATTGAGAAATGCATAAGTAAACATAACAAATAAGGCAATCACATAACACTTGATTTTAATGTGGTTCACCTCCAGGATGGAAGTTACATCCACATAACTGTGTTTTTCTTATAGCTTAGGGGAAGGTAAAACACAATTCTGCTGCACCGGATATGCAGCTCAAGATCTTCTCTCTTAGATCTCTTTTCTCTCTATATTTCTCTCCTACAATATACTCTTCCCTCTCTGTCGATCCCTGTGGATCGTTACATGCATACTCTATAAGCCAGCTACTGGTTACAGTAATATTGCTACCGCTAATAACAGAACCAGAGCTAGGATTTTACAACAGTCTAACAATCTACAAACACTAACAACTGAATGAACCAACTAACTAACCAACCCTTTTACAATACAAAATATATCCCTTTATAGGCAGCCCGAAGGTCTCGCCATTACAACACTGTGGGCCTGTCCCAACAGTAACCCAAACCCTAACTAGTGACAATTGGCCATATCTGTACTTGAGGTAGCTGCTTTCCATCACACCACAGCTCTCTGCAGTCTTCCATGCTTCCTGGCACTCATCATGGGTACTATGCACCGCTTCGCTTTTTTGTCCTTCGTCTTCAATGCTTCATCCTCGTTGCTCCTTCTCCTTTATGAGGGTTGCTGAGCCCTCTTGTCTTCCGTCGCTGCCTTCAATGCAGTGGGTGAGCTCTCTCTTCTCGGCCGCTCAGGTACCATTGCCTTTCTTGACTTTTCTATCTTAAAAGTCATGGTTTCCGGCTCTGCTCTCCAGCTGGAAACGTGCTACGGCGACGTAGCTCTGTCTTATCTTCTTTCCACCAAAACTTATCTCTCCACTAAACTAGCAGATTCTTCTGTAGCTGCGGGACCCTGCTCCAACAGTAGTATCTTGCTTGTTTGATCAATCTAACCCTTCTTTGTTAACTTCTATAAATTTAAATCTAAGCCAACAATTGCTTAATATCCAAGGTCGTTTATAGCTTACTCATTTCTCACCGTTCTTTTTTGTTTATTTTTGAAGTAAATGTGCTCCACAAACACATTTACACTCCCCTATTCAAAACAAAAACAAACAGAATGAGTGAAGGAAGCATTATAATTAGAAGGAATTGACAACTGGGCGTTGTGAGTTGTGAGCTCTATCGGATGGAATTAATGTGTGGTAGGAGGTATGATTGATTCATGGAGTGAGGCAACAGATCTACCCTAATAAAAAAAACACTTTAAATTGGAACTAGGGTTAGACTTTGACAATTTATTCACATATCGATTTGATTTTATTGTTTTAATAGTATATTCACTCTTATTAACCCACCAAATTTATATATAAATATTTGGATCATAATTCACAACTAAAACAAGTTATAACAAAAAACTTGATTGTCACATTCTATCCCTCATTGAAATTAAATTGGTGCATGGTCTCCACATGGAAATGATGGCCATGGAAGGTGGGGTTCCACAACAGTCTATTAGCAAGACTGGTGTCTAAGATTGATCTGGATCACAATCCACTTGGCCATAGCTTCCACTGCATGTATAAAAGTATCCAGAAACCATTTCTGAAATCCATTTCATTCGTCGATGTGCTTAGATATTGAAGACACTCAGATCCTCTATAATATCAAACACAACCCGTTTACCCCACCATCTAACGTTGGGAATGTGGTTACTATGCAAAGAAACTGTCAGTGCATATTAACACATGCCAAAATAGATTTACTGTGATCGTCACTTAGAGAGGTGAGGCATGCCCCCTGCCTCTAGAGGGTTATTAACCTTTGTGGGAATATTTCTAACAACTCCTAGAAGCTCAATGATTTCCGTAGCGGGCCACCTTCACCTTATGCTTAGTTCATGGTCAGATGAGGATCAAACAGAAACCCCTCTATGCCATTTTTTCTTGAGCAATTGAAGGATTATGAATGATCATTATTAATTAGAATAGAGGATCTTCACCCCATCAGATGCAATTATCACCCCACTTATCACTCTCCTATGCATTCCTTGTAAAAAAATTTACATCCAAGTAGATAGACATGCCAAGCACTCTGTTCGGTTGTAGACCAATAGTGGATCCCCTAGAAAGAGGTGGATATATTCTAGAGATAGGTCTTTCTTACTTCTAGTGTGAATTAATCGTTAGAAAAATGAAACAATTTTGAGAGCGTTGAGAATTCCTATTCCACTGTAACAAGGGATCTAGATGAGAAGATAATGGTTATCCATTTTTTTGCTTTCAAATTATTTCGTGTCATGATTATGTGTTTAATTCCAATCCTGCATATTGCAGATAACCATGGCCACCAATATTCAACTAAGTAAGGTGTTTTCTACAAAATCCATGGTCTTAAAAGATCAAATTTGTATGTAGAGTGACATAGAGGCACCCATGGTCGACGAAATAAAGGAACCAGACATCTCGATGCCAACCGACAAATTGGATGGAAATAGTATATCAATTGTAACCATTTCACAGGAAGTAGAATGTTGAGATCTACTGCATGCCAGTTTATCAAATCCAAAGATAATTAGCTGACAAGGATTCATGCCCACATTCTAATTCATATATATTATGTCGGTGCAAGATCCATTTTTATGTTATATGTAATTTACGATTAGCATCGAAAATATTAGGGGCTAATCTTAGCCCATGGGATAAATTTAGTGGTTTTAAATTTTTAATGAGATAAATTTTTAGTAAACAACCGTTAGGTATGATTAGCCCACATTTTATTTATTTATTTTTAATGAATAGGAAGTTAGCCCCATTGAATTTAAAAAGGGGAGAAAAGATGAAACAATTTATCCCCTCTAAAAATAGATTTAAACCTATGTTTTCCCATGAAAATATCTAGGCATTTCCCATTCACACCTGATTGATGATGCTAGGGGATCTTTTTCCTTCTATCGATCATGGAAATCAAAGTCGGAGTTACATTCATCCATATTTTATGGGTTGAATCTCATTTTGCAAGTTGATTAATGTACACATGAGAAGGGAATTTTATATTTAGTATCAAGTCTTATATTGAGTCACCCATTTTCATCTAGGAGATTTATGAATCCCATTTCCTCAGATACAAATTTTCCCTAAGAAACATGGGGATTGTGAAGCTCATGATTGATGATGAAAAAATAATGTTTCTGTAGGTGTTTGGGGCATCATGCCTAGGGGAAAGGACTTCATTCATAGCCATGTATTTTGGAATTAAAAGGGTCATGACACCGCTTATAACCACTTCCATTTTGTTTCTACTTGTGTTTGTGTTCTCCTTTCTAGGACAGGCCATGGGTGGAGAAACATGGAATCCCATTGTCTTTGTTGCTTCTTTTGATTTGGGAGTTGTCAGGTATTTTGAAATGTTTCTTATTTTGTTTATCCTATTACTATATATGGATTTATACTTTATACAAAAATTCACCAAGACTTCACAATATTTTATAATTTAGTAAAACATTCACAAAGACTTTACAAGGTTTTATAATTTAGTGAAAGATTCACCAAGGTTTTATAAGGTTTTATGATTTAGTGAAATATTTGCCAATATTTTACAAGATTATATAATTCAAGGAGAGATTCACCAAAAAAATTATATATAAATAATATAACATCGATAAAATAACCTTCATATTTTCCTATATATCATGGGAACTTTCCCATTTATTATACATATAAATTTGGGGGGGGGTGTTCTTAAAATTCTCCCTGATGATTAGTATCATTCCAAACTCTGATATTTTGATTTTGATTTTTGGTGTAGCTGCTATTGCATAGAGCATGCAAAATTTTGACGATTGAAGATGTGGATGTGGCTCCTCCATAGGAAATGGAAGTGAGAATCAAAGTGCATTATACTTCCTTGTGTCACACAAAACTTATTTTCTAGAAAGCAAAGGCAAGTTATAAATATCTAGAACTAAATTTAACTAACATCTACAAGAATTATGGTATAGATATTAACATATCCTTCATACTTCATTGTATGATGCTCTGGATTCTCTTTATACTAACTATAAAATAACATATTATGAAATGGAATTTATGTATTACACTCCCATCTCAAATATGTAGTCAGTGTTTTTGCAATTGAAAATATCTCTAAACATGGGTGAGCTTCTTGATATGAATTTCTGGGGGCATATGGTCTAAATTCAGATGTATAAGTCATAAAAGCATTAATTGGAGAGGCAATCCTCTCTCATTCATCATAAAAGCATTAAATGGAGAGGCCACCCTCTCCATTCCATGGTATGGCCCCAAGGCACATTATAATAATGTTATAAAAAATCACTCTTCCTTCTCAATAAAGCATTCAAGGATTGTTTTCATCCTACATTTATCTTATTCTATTGAGTTATTGGGTTATTGGTTATGAGTGATTTTCTTAGTATAGTTTGAGAGGTGAGGCTTAAAGAACCCTCTTTGAGCCTCACCTCTCCATGTATCCTATATACTCTATGTTTATTTATCTAGGCTATTCACATCCTAGATATTTTTTATGTGTCTTTCTGACAACTAATCCATTATGCTATCTCTTCTCCTCCTCTCTCGACATCCATGCCTCAGGGTCTCATCCCCCAATATCAAGATCAATGATACCAGAGAAGGTAATCATTCCATGGGAATGAGGGTTTGAGCATAGTTTGGATTCAAAGATATGTAGGAATTTACAACATCCTATGTTTCTCTACAAACCCTTGGAAACCTACACTCATCAATCTATGGAGGACGACCCACTTCTGAAAACTTTAGAGAGATGCTACGATCTCTACAATATTTTTCAAGGGTGCTTCCATATGCCATTTGATTTTTTTTTTGTCATTTAAAATGGGTATTTCATGATTTTTCATTTTCTTCCTGGTTTGTGAGATATGTTTATTTGAAGTAACACATGTTTTTACACAATGCATCCTGATGTACAGAAACTTTAAGGAAGTACCATGGACTCCACATAACATATCAAAGGCGCTACCATATTTCATTGGAAAGGTATTTCTATCAACTAAAATCGGTATTTCATGATTTTTCATTTGGATTTATGGCTTGAGAGATTATCATTTATTGAAGCAACATATGTCTGGAAAAAGAGTGTGGGCGCATCCCCTGAGATTCAACAAACATTTTCTCATTAATTGGGCCACAAAAGAGAAAAAATGTTATATGGAAGGAAAGGTCTCTTCGAAATCTCAAATGGGTCTGTAACGGAATTCAGTTTCATCATCTGTAGAAGGAGAAAGTCGACGAAGTCAACTTGAACGAAGACCGACTTAGTTGATCAGCCGACTAAGTCGATGGGCTGACTTAGTCGATCAGCCGACTAAACTAGAAGATTAGTCGGTTAACTAAAAGTCATGTCGGTTCACCGAACTGACATGTAGTTATTTTGTAACTGTCTATACATTGTATATATTAGGCTGTTGAGCCAAACGAGAACTCAGTTCAGTTCTCTGCCTTGTATGAACTCATTGCAATAATATAATCTTTTTTTCTATCTGTTCTTGTCTCCTGTCTCTGATTTATAGTTATGTATGTTTAGTACATATTATTGGTAACCTTATGTGATCTATGAGATTACAACATTGGTTCCGTTGCCGGTAGTACATGTCTAAAATATATGCTCACATATGATACCAGAGCAGGAGATCAAGGACTGGTGGGACCCTAAAGTTGCGAACTACTTGCAAAATTACGCAAGAAGAAACAGATTAACAGTCGCTAAATCCAAAGCAAGATTTTTCACAGAGACACATGAAAAATTCATCAAATCAGTGCCACAACTGTTGAAGCAAATTCTGGATGAGAAAGCCATACGCGACTAAAGAACAACAGTTGCTAGATAAACTATTCCGAGGAGGTCAAACAAATTTGTCGGAGTGGTTCGAACAAATCGCCGACGAATTCTGTGAGGAGCAAGCAGTCGAAGACCGAACGTCGGTGGAAACTGTCAAAGAAAAATTTTACACAGATTTCATCGAACAATTCTTGTGCTCCCTACCGACCTTGCTGTTCAAATTCTTGATAAAGAACGGAGCAGGCCAAATCGTCGAACCTAGACCACCACTGTGCGAACAGCCACCAAACACCAACTGGACAGAGAAGCAGAGGAAGTGGGAGAAATTTATTACAGAAAGGGAGTGGGAATACTTCCTGAGAAAGTGATTCAAACTATTTGAGCTTTCTAAAAGCATCGGGTAGGCTATGGGGGGGTAGCTGGTCATGTGTCGGAGGTAGAGTATAGTGGATCCTAGTCGGCCTAAAAGAGGAGCCGTCGCCAATAATGAAAAGTTGACCGTAGAGGACCTGAAGAAAATAGTACTGTATGAAAGTATGTCGGACATTCAGAAACAAGAAAGGGATGAAAGACACAAGAGCAGGGAAGCAAGACGCGAAAGAGCCGCAGAGCTGCGCAGATAGCAAAACCCTAGGGAGAACGACCGTGAAAAGAATCTGCCAGAATCGGGTCATGACCGAAAGGAAGAGGGCGTAGAACAAGAGGTGTCCCCTACGGAGGAAGAAGTGTGGATAGAGCAGCCAGAAGCTCTCCAAATAAGAGCTCCCAATGACAGAATAACCCTTTCCCTGACAAATCCACATACTAGAATCCAGACTATTATCGAAGATGATCTACGACTACGAGCTGGTGACTACAGCATATGGAGTCGAATAGGTGACGAAACATACATGGGTCGACACCTTATCATAGGTTGACCACTCGAGGGAAACTGGGTGACGTTTTAGGCAGCACCCTCCCTCCAAAGTATCCACTTGCTCTTACCGACACAGGAAGGAGCGCCCCCCTGCCAAGTACAGCTTTTGAAGAAATTGACCAAGCAGACCTACGCACACAAAGTCGCAGTGGAACATCGACAGTAGAAATCCACAACAACCCACTGTACTTCAAAGAAGAATCAACCACCGACGGGAGCACAAGTTCCATCAACCAAAACCTCGCAGGCCCAACTAGATCAATAAACCTACCACTTTCACCACCACCCCCACCTCCACCTCCGTTGACTTCTAAGAGAAGTGAAAGTGATTCAGACATGGGTCATGGATCAGCTCACATTCCTCTCTACGAGGGGGATGAAGACCCCAGACGACATTGGTTCGTCTGCGAGTCGACCTGGGAAGCAAACTAGGTGACGGATGAAGACCGACAGATGGATCAGTTCGCGGGAGCCTTACGGAAAAGAGCCTTGACATGGTACATGACCTTTTCGAAAAGGAAACCCAGAGCAATGAAATCCGAGATTAAGGCACAGTTCTTATCATTCTTCAAAACCCCAGACGCTAAGCACCTAGCCGCCAAAAAGCTCAAAACAACACAGCAAAATCCAGGGGAGACAGTCCACGACTACGACAAACGTTGGAAGGACCTATTAATCCAACTAGATTATGTTATTGATGAACAACTACTAATTGAATGGTTCCTTGCAGGATTATCATAGAAAGTACGACGACATATTAGTCTGGAAATGTTCAATACATATGAAGATGCGCTAACCAAAGCTCTGCAGGTGGAAATGGATGAAGACATACCTGCGTATCCGACGAACCACAAATTAGAGGAACAACTTGAGAACGTGCAGAAGTATTTGAAGGAGCTAACCCTCAAGAATCATGAAATCTGGTGTACAAACTGCTCGAAGGCCGGTCATTCGAAAGATAATTGTCGACAACAATATAGCCGACAAGATGTCCGCTTTGTACAAACCAAATCATTTTTCAATATTTGCTAGGAACACGACGATCATTCTACGAAATATTGTCCATTTAACATGAAGAATGGAAAAGCTTCCTGGTGTGCCATCTGTGAGACAAAAAGTCACAACACGGTCGACTGTCAATTAAACCTGAAAAACCGACAGAATTATCAGGAGGTCTACCAGACGAATGTAGTAGCGCAAAACAATGAGCAAAATAATACCAATCACCAGAACGGGCAAAGATACGAAGGCCAACGACATGAGCACCAGTACGACAATCGACGCCAAGGGTACGGAGGAAGAGAGCGATTCGTCAGGAATCGTGACATACGACCGCATCGATCCACCCAGTGTTTCATATGTTATAAAGAAGGGCACCGATACGCAGACTGTCCATACAAGGATAGAACTAATCTTAAATTCTGTACATATTTTGGAGTAGGCGATCACTCATTGGAGGATTGTCCTACTATGCTAGAGAAAATCAATACAAAGAAGAATGTTAATGTCTTGTCTTATGTACAAAAACATGATGTGCTAACTACTAAGAATTTACGTATTGTTACACGAAAAGGCACAAAAACAGGGCCTGATAACCCCCAAATTAGCAAGATTAAAGACACAAATGCTTATCCTGAACCTATAACGCAAAAACACACATATCAAGAAGCAACACACATATTTCAAGACATCGCACAAAAAGAAGACCTCGTTAGCAGTCGACCTAACACAGTACAGTAACTAATCTATCTCAGTCAAACAGACAAATCTGTAGCCCAATTCATTGATTTATTGCATCAAATAAAAAGTACTAATCCCAAAAAAAAAACTAAGAACATATGCATCCTAAAGCAAAAAGACAAAAATGATGTCGACCCACTTGTCGACCTGGAAATCGAAGGGTTCCACGTCTGACAAGTAGTACTCGATTTCGGATCTCAGGTAAATATCATGACTTGGGATACATGGGAAAAGATGGGCCGACCTCGACTCTATGAGTCAGGAATCTACCTAAAACTCGCCGACCAAGGTCTCATTGAACCCATTGGGGTTTGGAAAGATGTCGACATGACCATCACCGGAATATCGACTAAGGTTTATTTCAAAATTATTGACCCAAAGGAAGGATCTAGCTCCTTCCCAGCCCTAGTTGGTCGACCTTGGGGATGGAAGATGAAAGCATCCATATCCTTAGATAAAGAACGAATCAAACTAAAAGGAAATGGTCACAAAGTCATTGTACCCATTAATCCTTCCCAAGGAGCACCTTGGACCGAACCGATTGATGAGGAAGTCGATGTCAGACAACTGTATCAAATCCAAAACAATACAGACTATACAGAGCCCAACATCCATGGAGAACTTTACTTAGGTAACCAAGACTCAATTGGTTATAATTCAGATGCTGAATTATATGATTGGGAAATGGAAAATTATGAAACACAAGCAAGAGGGTGCTGGACTATACAAAAAGTACAGAAAAAACCCACCCGACAGTGCTTCAATGTATCAATTATCCCCAAAGTATTTGAAAATAAAGTCAGGGAACGACCCACCTTACAACCAACCAGCGTACATACTACTCAACTGCCCAGGTATAAGGAGAGAGAATCCCCAATCATGCATGTTGAACAAGTATCTAAAAATATTGGATAACATGGCATACTTCAAAGCTTAGTGGAAACATTTATAGGTCAAGCAGCTAGATGGTGGGATACCCATCAGACAAAACTTCATACCTGGACAACTGCTTCAAATTTCTTTGTCGAACAGTTTGGTGGAAAAAAGTTAACCCAGAAAGCTCAAAACCCAGAAGAACACATTGAGCTTTGTGAAAAGGAATGGAGAAGGCTTGGATACAAAGATGAGCGAGCCTGGCCACATTTGTTTCCTTCAACCCTATCCGACTTACCTAATAAATGGTATAAGATGGAGGAAGCCAGAGGAGAAACCTTCTTTTGGCATGAAATTAAATAAAATTTTATTAAGGACTTCCAGTTCATACCTCAAAATGAAAAATTGGCTGGGACAGCACACCAAATCAAACAGTTTCTCCAACCAACAGAAAAACAACCCTCCCAAGACCATTGACAAATCAAGGACTGTAACAAGATACAAACTGAATCAAAATCACAGTTGACACATTTACACTTAGAAAATGAACACACAGAAGGTAAAAGCTTCAGATGGAAGACCAACCACATGGAAACAACAAAACCCATCTACTCAATCTTGAAAGTTGAGACCACCGACAAACCAGATCTTGACAGAATGACTACAGCCGACTTCCCTGCCACATTCTCACAGTTCACAGAAGGAAGTCAGTCGATCAATGAAGCTAAAGCACCAGAGTGGCTAGATGCCAAAGTGAAAACTAAGGAGGTCGACATTTCAAATGATGACCAACCAAAAATAGCCAAGATTGGTGACTACTGGAATGAACAACAGACCACCGAAATAGTGAACTTACTCAGAGAGTTCCAGGATGTCTTTGCAAGGGACTATAAAGACTTAAAAGGCTTAGTACAAGAGATGGGAGAAATGAAAATAGACACTAAACCTGATGTCTGACTTGTCAAGAAAATACCTTATAAACTAGCTCATAAGTACAAAGAAATAGTTAAAAAGGAAATCGACAACATGTTAGCAGCAGGGATCATTTACCCCATCGATCAGTCCGAATGGGCAAGTCCCATGGTCGTACATCCAAAGAAACATGACCTGACAAGGTTGAGAATTTGTGTCGACTTTAGGGAGCTTAACAAAGTAACATTAATAGATCCATTCCCAACCCCCTATGCTGATGAGATCTTGAATGAAGTTGCATGCCATGAATGTTAGTCATTCACAGATGGATTCTCAGGGTATAACCAAGTGCCCATAGCAAAAGAAGATCAAAAGAAGACAACATATGTCTATGAATTTGGCTCTTTTGCTTACAGAGTTATGCCTTTTGGGCTAAAGAATGCACCCGCAGTGTTTTCCCGAATTGTTGTTAAGACTTTCCAAGAATATATCTATAAAACCATGGTAGTATACTTCGACGATTGGACTATATACTCCACCTTAAAATATCACTGCACATGGCTCCGACTCATGCTGGAGAGATGTCGACAGATTCAAATCTCCCTGAACATTAAGAAGTGTATCTTTATGACCCCTATAGGGATACTCTTAGGGCATATGGTCTGTAAAGATGGTATCAAAGTCGATTTTGCCAAGATTAAAATCATCCTTGACCTGAAGCCACCAATAAAACCTAAACAAGTTCGGGTGTTACTGGGCCATACAGGCTATTATAGGAAATTCATAAGACACTATTCCGACATGACCTACCCTCTAGAAGAATTACTAAAAGAATACCAAGAGTTTAAATGGATAGAGGAATGCCAAATCTTTTTCGACAAACTGAAAAGAAAACTGGTCGAAGCCCCAATACTTAAGTTCCCAAACTGGTAGACCAAATTTGATGTGCATATTGATGCATCATGAATCGCAATTGGAGCCATCCTGACTCAACCAGGGGATGACGGGATGGATTACCCTATAGTTTACAGCAGTCGAAAATTAAATAAGGCTGAAAGGAACTATTCGACCACTGAAAGAGAAGCCCTAGGTATGGTATTTGCACTTCAAAAGTATCGACATTACCTCTTGGCTAATCCCTTCACATTTTACACCGACCATCAAGCCTTGAAGTATCTTGTTAATAAACCCCTTCATCATGGAAGAATTTGTCGATGGCTACTTCTTTTTCAAGAATTCAAGTTTGAAGTCATTGTCCGACCAGGAAAGTTAAATGTCAGGCCCAACCACCTATCCCGTATAGACATAGGGGAGGAACCGACCGGAGCCGACGACGACTTGCCGGATGCACATCTAGTCCGCATAGAAGCACTACCCGAAGAAATAGAAGAAATAGCTCAGTTCTTAGAGACAGGTCAGGCACCAGAAGGTCTGAACACCAAGAAAAAACAAATCTTAGCTATGAAGGATGCACCCTACAGACTCATCAATGGATTTTTGTACAAAATGGGGTTAGACGACATTCTTAGAAGGTGTGTACTCAACCATGAGAGAGAACAAATTATGCATGAAGCACACTATGTACCTGCAGGAGGACACTTTCAAGCAGACACAACTGCCAAGAAAATCCAACAGTCACGATTATGGTGGCCGACAATCCACAAAGATTGCAAAAATTTCGTTAGTCGATGTGACAGATGTCAACGACTTGGTCGACCTCTGCCGAGCACAGAAATGCCCTTGATATCTGTAAACCCTAGTCTCACATTCGAAATATGGGCCATAGACTTCATAGGACCATTTCCTATCCCAGCCAAACGATCAGGTGCAAGATATATTATCACAGCAGTGGAATATGTCACTAAATGGGAAGAAGCTGAACCCGTCGATACATGTTCAAGTGAGGTAGCTGCTAAGTTTATCTATGAAAAAATTATCACTAGATTCGGATGCCCACTCACATTGATCAGTGACCACAGATCACACTCTATCAACAAAACTGTTAAAAATTTGACCGACCAGTTTCACATCGACCACCGACAAAGCACTGCATATCACCCTCAGTCGAACGGCGCGATTGAAGCTTTCAAAAAAACATTGAAAAAAGGGTTAACCAAAATATGCAATACCGACAAAGATGACTGGGATGAGAAAATCCCTGCAGTCCTCTAGGCATGCAGGACAACATATAAACAATCGACCGACCAAACCCCCTTTTGACTAGTCTACAGGAAAGAAGCAGTCGCCCCCCTACACTTCCGACAGCAGACACCTCTTATTGCACAGCTATTACATGTTGATGTCAAACATGCAAGAAAGGGCTGACCATTCCAACTCAGTAAGCTAGAAGAACATAGAATCATGGCTATCCAACACTAGGAAATTCACAAACAACAACAGAAAGCATGGCACGATCGTAACATCAAAAACAAAAACCTGTCGACCTTGCTTTACTTTATAATAGTCGAGTCAAAGGAAAACCCAAGAAACTACATACAGAATGGATGGGACCTTACATTGTCGAATAAATACACCCCAATGGCTCGGTCCAACTAAAGACATTACAGGGCCTAGTATTTCGGAAGCTCGTTAATGGAGATCGACTCAAACGTTACAGAAACTGGAAAAAAAAATCAAATAACGACCTTAACCGTCAATCAAAAACCCATAAAAAGCTAAAAATTCCAAAACAAAACAATACAATCAAAACACAACAAACATGACAGCAACTAACTACTTCGCTAACCGACATCATCATCTTCGACCATCATCATCGACCAGTCCGGAAAATCATTCTCACCACCGACACCGACCGACGACCTCAAGAGTCCCATCACGCATTGATGGGCTTAAGCGCCGCACACATTCCACCATTAAGTCCCATTCAAGTATTACAGCCGGACCGTCCAGTTCACCATTAATACGTCCATCCCCACACGCAAAAACACCCATGCCTATAAATACAAGACAGTCGAAGGTTCATCCACCACACCATTTACCCACAGAGCACCCGCAACCTCAGTCGACTAAAGACCAAGAACCCTGTAACACCTTCGACCAACCCAACACAATGGCACCCAAACTGACCCAAGCAGCGACTAAGGCAAGAGAGCTGCAGGCAGAGGACACACCCTTGGTCCACCGATTAAAGAACATAAAAAACGCTAAAGTCCAAGATGGCCAATTGCAGAAAATTTGGATAGAAATCCAAGAATGGGCCTATGTCGACAAAAAGATGACCCATGCCACTGAGAAAATCCGGAAGAGCACCATCTTCAACTACCCTAATGCACCACTGATGGCAAGCTTTGGTGGGACGAAAGAAGCAGCGGTCAAATTCATTATCAGCTGTTACCACAACAGTCGATTCTAATTCGACAAGCCGATCAACATTACCGGGGATGTTATCTCACGACTTACTGGTCTATCCAACCAAGGCAGCCCTGTACCAATTGGGATTAAAGAAGGGTTAGTCCAAGAGCTTACGGGCTCGCCGTCGGGAAATAATTCCAAGGGGTTGATGATTGGACAGATTACAACACGGACGCCACAAATTGTGGCTAAAATCATTGAAATCACCCTTACATTAGCTGGTCGAGGCAGCGACCTCAAACTGGAGATGCTGGAGGCTGTCGACAAAATTGCAACCGACGGTCGGATCTACCGATGGGGAGACTATGTTTCCGACATGGTCAAAACCATCTACGAAAGATGCCGAGAGATGGGAGGTATAATCAAGTTCCCCTCTCTTATTCTCTGGATTGTCATGTATCATATCTTTCCAGAAGGCAGTCCAGTATTCCGGGAGCCGACCAAGTTTGAGATGAACCAATTTAAACCCTTCTCACAAAAAGGAACCCTGCATGAGCTGGGACATGGGAAAGTCTTCTTGGAAAACTGGTTTCAGTAGTTGAAGGTTCACACGACGAGGTGGAGAGTTCCCCAGAACATCCAACGAAACCTCCCTGCGGACTCTCATATACAGTTAGAGCTTGACCATACGTTGGTCTGGTACATGCAAGGTCAGGACCCCAAAGCCCAGGACCTCGACTACTATCCGACAGTCGATCAGATTTTCTGGGAGTTGACTCGACAGGCTCAGAGAAGAATACAAATACCTGAGGCTGCCAAACAGGTCGACTTCTCCATCACAGAGCCACTTACCGACCAGGAAAAAGAGGAATACTACGAGCTCAACCTCTACATTAGCACATTTGTGTCGGAGGACACCCCGGCCGAGCCCACCAGTCGGGTACACATCACTATCAAACCTTCGACTACAAAGGTAGTTGACCCATAGCCGACAGAACAACAACAACCAACAGTACAACCACAACAACAAACAACCCCTCTGGCTCTAGCAATTGTCGACCCAATTCAAATACCGACAGGTGAAGTCGAGGACACCGACCTGGAATATGCTTTATCTAACAGCATCATTAAGAAGCTGGCCAAGGAGATAGCCGTCGCCAGAAAGAGAATCAAGACCCAAAAACTACAACAAGGCAAGGGTAAGTGCAGGCTTCTTCTTGCTAACTCGTCCGACGATGAGGAGGAGCTAGTAGCCACGGCCATTGACATTGTCGAGGATGCCGCTGCAAATAAAGTATCAGTTGAAACTCAGTTTCAACGGTATCTAGAAGTAGGAGCTTCAGAGGGTCGGCCAAAGAAAGAAAAAATGACACCGACGCCTGAAAACGTTATCGACCTTGTGTCGACCCCTCCACCCCCATCCCCGACACCCGTAGTCGAGGAGAAAGCATCAGTACAACAGTCGGTCAGTCCCCACAATGTATATTAAAGAGCAATCCCGGAGACAGTCAAAGCCAAGGTCGACCAGGACGCTGAGCTTAAAGCTTTCTTCGCGACGTTTCCTGCACTGTTTCAGTCTGCCCACAAAATACAAACAAAAGCTCCTCTCTATGCAAGCAAAAATCCCTATGCAAACATTACGACGACATTCACCCGAAACCAACAAGGCAACGTAATTGGAGCATCACAGTCTGTCACGGAGCCAATCAACCCCGATGCCCAGGATGACCTACCCACTACACCTTCGGAAGCAGGTATCTCTTCCGATGGAATCCCACAACACACTCCAACCAACCCATCCACTCCAGTTCCTTCTCCGACCCCATCACCTCCACCACCACCATCACCACCCCCCCCACCACCACCATATTCATAACTAGACCTATCACAACCACATACATCTTCCCCGCTGGACGTAGTCATACCAACCCCCCAAAATCCATCGACTTCCGTTCCCCCGACCACAGACCCAACCTCAACTGCCGAAGGCACCCAGGAGCCGGAGGCCGACAAACACAAGAAGAAGAAAGCACATCAGACCAAAAATTCCAACCTCCGGATCAACTTAAGGGATGCAAGTTCCTTGACTGACACATAGGTCAGCCAACTCCTCAAAACCGTGGCCAAAGAAGCAAATCTAAGGACGGTTCGGAAAAGTAAAGAGCTTATAGCCAAAAATGCAGAAGAAGTCGATTTTCTCAACAAATGCAGAGCTCTAGCACAGACCGTGATACCAGGCCCTGTCGAAGTCGACACAAATCGACCACTTGAAAGAGCATACCAGCTCTTTGAGACTATGGTATCGACCGTCCAGGCCCAGATGCAAGAGACTAAGGAAGAACAAAAGAAGGAGATTGCTCGACTGCTCCTAGCATAGCACACTGCCTTCTCAGAGGCCTACAAGGTGCTCCAGGACCACATGGAGGAGTCTGTCGTCACAAAAGACATTTTACGCGACTGGCCTACTCACTATGGGCAGGTCTACCAACAGACCCGACAGACTTGTCAAGGCATTCATGCCTTGGAGAGTAGGACAACGACAGAAGCATCTCTCAGACAGATGATAGAAGATTAGATAGTGTTGGACAACAACAAGCTACAGAAGCTGGAACAGGAAGCACACCAATGGGTGCAATAGGCTCTTCCAAACCTAGAAAAAGTCGATGTCATCTTCCCCTAGATGAAATGACTCATCGACGCAGCAGAAGAGTAGAACCAAGCTTTAGGCCCCAATATGGAGAAAATCGCAGAAGTCCCCATTTCAGAAAAGATGTCAGTCCTATCAAGTTTAACAACATTAATGATCGACATCCAAAAAGCTTTACAAAGTTGGACGGATTTTCAGCATCACCTCACCATCACAGCTCCGGCCATTGTCGAAGTCTGCGTCCAAAAGAGACCAACCATCCATCTGCACAGTCCACAACAATAGCATGGTCCAATGGTTCAACAAAATTTCAATTTTTGTACCTCCCTGTTTCTTCGGGATGAAGAAAGGTTTTGTTCGTGGGGGAGATGTAGAAGGAGCAAGTTGACTTGAATGAAGACCAACTTAGTCGATCAGCCGACTAAGTTGATGGGCCGACTTAGTCGATCAGCCGACTAAGTTGGTCGGCCGACTAAACTAAAAGATTAGTCGGTTAACTAAAAGTCATGTCGGTTCACCGAACAGACAGGTAGTTATTTTGTAACTGTCTGTACATTGTATATATTAGGCTGTTGAGCCAAACGAGAACTCAGTTCAGTTCTCTGCCTTGTATGAACTCATTGCAATAATATAATCTATTTTCCTATCTGTTCTTGTCTCCTGTCTCTGATTTATAGTTATGTATGTTTAGTATGTATTATTGGTAACCTTATGTGATCTGTGAGATTACAACATCATCTGTATCAAAATATATGAATGGATTTGCGTCAAGACATCAATTGCACCAAAGATCATGGATTTTTCAATTTTTAAACTTTTATTAAATCCTATTGTAATCATGGTTATGAGTTAACCACAAAATACCCATGGTTATGGGTCAACCAGAAAAAACCCACAGTTTTGTATTGTAATCTTGGTTTTGTGTCAACCACACAAAACCCACGATTATGGTTATGGGTCAACCACACAAAACCCATGATTATGGTTATGGGTCAACCACACAAAACACATGGTTAAGGGTCAACCACACAAAACCCACAATTATGGTTATGGGTCAACCACACAAAACCCATGGTTATGTATTGTAATCATGGTTAGTGGTCAACCACACAAAACCCACAGTTATGGGTCAACCACACAAAACATATGCTTATGGGTTATCCATAGAAAATCCACGGTTTTGGGTCAACCACACAAAACCCATGGTTAGGGGTCAACCACAAAAAACCCAAGGTCATGGTCATGGTTATGGGTCAACAAAAAAAAACCCACGGTTATGGGTTAACATCACAAATCCCTTCTCTTCATTGGAAACTAGCACATTGTAATCATGGGTCTCTTTTTAGCATGGAAAGATGGGGACCATTATTTTCTAAGGGGGGAATAATGATCTCGATTTCAGGGGGCATGTTGTAGAGGAAATTGTTCCTATGGCTGGGGGTTATGAGGCCACCAACATACTAGGGTTTAAATACTGATGTATAAAGTTCTATAGGAAAACATAAGCAAGATTCAAAGTTTAGATAGGTTCATACCTTATGTACTGAAGGTTGATCCTTGCTTCCCTTCACTCTTCCTCATGCTCCTCTTTCTCCAAGAGACCTGTAAAACAAGTTTAGCCTTCCTCAAACCAAATTGACTACATGAAAGGGGATCATATTCAATAAAACATTAAACCCTAATCTGATAAACATCATCATATAATCATAAGCAGATATCTAACATCAATCAAACAATGATTTTAAAAGGAAAGAGCATAACATATTTATTATCAAGTGGAAGAAGTACAAAGTTTACCTTCTCCTTAAGCTAGCCACCTCACTAAACCTTGATCTAGTTCTCCTGCTTCTCTTGTCCAAGGATCTCAGCCTACAAACTCTACAAGATAGGAAGATGGAATCTAGGGAAAAGGTAGGGGTAATGAGAGTCCCAATTCCACCAGCATAACAATAAAAATGTTAAGTCACCCTCATGGACCTCTCTCCCTCTCTTATATACTTTTATAAAGAGTTAGGGTCAAATTGGGATCAGTTACAATTGTAGGACCAGTTTCAAAACCACCCAAACCACCCCTAATTTGAGAATTATCATAATTTTATATTTTTTTTGCCACTTCAGGGGAAATTCGTACGTTTTATGAATCAGAGTTGTGAGTGTCAAGGAAAAGTCTCAAGTTTGCTTAATAATACTCACAAATGGGTTAAAAAATCTATTTTTAGGGTACTTCCATGCATTTTTCAGTGTTTGGTGTCTTCTAGAATTTGTTTTCCTTACTCAGACACCCTTCTGATGGTTTAGATAAGACTTCAAATAGAGTTATATAAATCTAGATATTTCTTCTCCAATCAAGGTGTTTTTTCAGTGATCGACAATTACTTTTTATGAAGTGTTGTCATGGAAGTGTTGACATGCGATGAAAACATGTGAAAGTGGTCACAGGTAGAGATGTGTCGTTTTAGGCTATAATATATTCCCCCTAATTTATGAGGTTAGAGGGGAAGACGATAGCTGAAATACATTATAAAATGGAAATAGATGAAACAAGAAGTCGAAAAGACGGAGAATCCAAGATCATAGGCTCGAACAAAGGATCCTGAAAGAGAGATAAATGTCAAACAAAATGAATATCTGGGACATACGTATCCATATACAAATGACCTCCATAAAGATATAGTCGGATCCAACATGCCTATAACTGATATAACTATCATGGTCACACAATATGAAAAAAGGCACCATATAAAATCTAAAGGAGTCATGGACACAAATGAAAAAGGTGGATCCATGCTCAATAATCGATCATAGCCACAAAAACACAAGGTGGATCGATGTCTCAGTAAATGTGAAATGAAGTGTGACAAGCTCTTGCGCAACTCAGGAAATAGCAAAAGAGGATGATTCTACTGATGAACTAAGGTCTTCAATCCAAAATTCCTAAAGGTATGAATCCTAACCATGCGAATAAAGGAGATTAAGTCGAACATGGAGGAAACTGTTTGATTACCGGTCATTGATGACGACCGTTAACAAATGCAATGGAAACTACCATTAATGAAAATGGTCCCTGTTATAGCTGATTTAACCACTCCAAGTGAATCACACTTTGTATGGCCTTCCCATGTCCCACTACAGACTCCTTAGACCCCATGGACCATTTTTTGTCCCTTGATGTTTCCTTGACCATCCCTAAAAACATGTGAAAAATGATACACGTGACTTTTAAACCTATAAGCGCGTATATACGTGGGTTTGACCACTAAAACCGCGTACATCAGGATGTGTACAAAATACAAATCATTTTGGAGTTTTTCTTGACATGGATCCAACTCATTTGATTCCTGACCTTCCCTATGCCTTGAGATTACTCGGATTCGACCTTTCATTACCCCTTTGAAAATATATATAAGGAACCCCTTGGTACATTGAAGGAATAAGAGAGAATTGAGAGCAAAGAAACTATAGTCCATTGTTGCCGGAACTTATGCTTGAGTCTGCATCCCTTTGTCCCTTGGAGCACTTTTGTGTTCTTCCCAAAATTGCCTTTTGCTTGTGAGATTGCTATCTAGTGATGAAGGATTGAAGTGGTGGAGGCCCAAGTGGGGGATTCAGTTTCTCCGGTTCGCAGACATGTCGACAGAGGTTGTATCTTGTAATCTCTGATTTATATTAATATAAATATCTTTTCCTGTCCAATAATGTGTGTTTGAATGAATATTGTATCCATTGGATTATGTCAAATGCTTATACATTATTGATTATATATGCTAGAATAGATCTAACACCATGATATATAGAATGCTTGTATTGTTTACTTGTTGTTGAGGAAGTAATATATCAATTCAAGCTGAAGTTGGAAAGCTCAATAGGGATCTACTTCAACCATCCGGAATAAGGTACGAGGTCTTATCCTTTAGTGTTAGACATTTAATTTCTATTGAATATTGGAAAGGATTGATTTCTGGAGTCAAGATGTCTGTTGTGGTACCCCAAGCCATAGGAATTTCTCTCCGTAACAGAATTTGCGACTCCGTTGGGGAGTTCCTAGTAGTTTTCCTTTGGGGGTTGTTTTCTCAGCATTCAATGAACTTGAATTGCTCTTTCTCTCTTGTTTCTGTGTCGGGTTTGGGGGCATGTATGCCTGGTAGTGTCTGATTGGTGTGAAGTTTGTGTCACGCTGTTTGTTTTCCTTGATTTTATGCACCTTTCTTCCTATACGCAAGTTTTTAACTCACAGTCGCATATACAGGCGGGTTTCTCTTCGATTTCTGCATATACACGCAGGTTTTCTGTGAACAGTCATGTATGCCTTTGTTTTTTCCTTTCTGTGGAAGTTAAATGGTTGCTGGGTGAATTTTGGTATTTGCTAAGTCTCCTTTGGCACTACCTAAGTCTGTTTATAGCTCTATTTCTGACCATAAACGTTTTTTTTAGGCTAAATTTTTTCTTTTTAAGAAGGTTCTTGTCATGGAATTTTTGATTTTTTGTTGGAGATTAGTGCATTAGAGTTCTTTTACCTTAGTGCTTTGCTTAAGTGTTGTTTATGCATGCTTGCAGAGTCTAGGGGTTGTAGAATCATTCTTTTTCTTTTTGCATCTCATTTTACTTCAAAAAATCCAAAAACATTTGCTTATCATCATGCATTGCATTTTGCATTTTGCATTGTACTTGCACTAGATTTGCTTTGGAGTATTAGTTAGGAATTCATATAGGAAAACTTGCATTCATCATTTGAAGAAAAATTGTGCATTTCACGTAGTAGCATACCCTGTTTTCATGGACACAATGCATTTGCATTGATTTCTAGGTGTGCATTTTACTTCATGTTGTGTCATAACACCATTAGTTGCACGACCATATCCCATTTTTGAGTAATAAAGCCAATTAAAATCAACGCTAAATAAAAATGAACTACACTCTTTTCTTTTATAGGGTGCATCAACAAGCTTATGTTTTAGGATCTTGGAATAGTTCATTGCAAGTCAATTCTCCAAGATCACTAAACAACAACATGTATGTCTCTGTCCAGGTGAGTGTGTGAAATCCTTGGTATAACCAGTGTTTCTAAGGATCCTCCTCTCAAAAGGGAGTTAAGTACGAGGCAGTGTCAGTGGTTATTTATTGGGATGACCCCTAGTCATAACTGAGTAGCACCGGAGATATTTCCAAGATTGTATTCGTATCTGGGGGCTCTTTCGAGAGTTTTGGGCTTTGCTACCTTGCCCATACAGTCAATCCTGCCTGCGACTGTCTTCCTGAGCATTGATTATATTGAGGTGACCTTAGTGGCCTTACCTAGGATATCGAGGGGATAATTTGCAGGGGTTATTCTGCGAGTTTCTCAGCCAGGTTTGGATCGGACATCATAGTCGCTTTACGCGTTGAAGCTGAGGTCCACAATAATTGGTTATGTACTTCCGCTTGTTGTGTATGGGAGTCTCAAGCCTCTCCTAGGAGAGACATACCTACTTCATTTGGGAGCTCACTTATCCAACCCTTGTTTTCTTGCATCTAGATTTAGATTTTATTAGTGATTTCTCTGTGCATGATAGTTGGCCTAGGGTTTATGTAAATAGAGAGTCTTTTCTACTTTTTGAGTCATTATGGATTTGAGTGTGGCTCCTCGTCGTTCTTGTCATTTAGCAGGACTTCTGCCTTCTACTTCTCCTCCTCCTTTGGGAGAGAGACCTAGACAGTCCAGGAAAACTATTTCGCACATTGATTCACACACCATGGGAGACCATTTAGAAGGTATTCCTGAAGCACCTTCTCCCATTCGTGTAGATGATGGGGAGTTTACTCCTACTTACGATCCTTCACCTGACTTGGCTGAGTTAGGTCCTATGATTTCTGAGATAGGAACCATGCATGATAGACCTACTCACTCTAGGGTTGATTCCCCATTGACACATTACCGGTATGTAATGCCAGAGGACACCAAGACTCATTTTGAACCCGCCAGCACTAGCTATGGTAGTTATGGTATGTCTAGTTTTCCTACTCATGATTTGGCATTTCATGTCGAATCTGACTTCGATCATAACACTATGCCTGGGGGCCCTCTCATTCCTTACCATGCAGAGAGGTTTGGGAGCACTAGTCACATTGCACCTTCTGTCCTAGTGGTGGAAGTTACATCACATATTCCTCCTAGGTCTAGGGTTAGTGATCCCATTAGGATACCAGATCCGAGACGAGTGATGATAGGGAATAGTACGTACTTTATTACTCAAATCCCTTCGTCCTCTCTCCCTAGTTCTTCAAATGTCCACCCTCCACCTTATTCATGTGGTCCTCCGAGTCGGCACATGGCTATAAGTCAGGTCCATACTATGGTTACTAGACCGATTGTGTCTCAAGTTTACATACTACCCGTTGGTTCGAGAGGTTATGTTCATGCTTATATAGGTCATGTTACTACTTCCGGGGTGTATATCCCTACTTCCGGTATGTATATTCCTACATACGGAGCGTATCTTCCTACCTACGGAGTGTATCATGGGGCATCGCATGCGATGACCTATGGACCCTATTATGGGATGCAGTATGGATAGGGTTCTTCACCTTACAGAGGTGAGTATCAACAACCTGCTTACTCTCCTAATTACGGCTTTATAGCCCCTACTAGTCAAGGTCCACCACACTATGGTTCTTCCATGCCACCCTATACGGGTTATATGGGAGGAGGGCACTATTTCCAAGGCCATGGTGGTAATCAAACCTATATGAATCAGGGAGTGGTCCATTGACCTCACCATCCTAGGCTCCCTTTCCTCACGATGCTCAATCTTCCTGACTTGTCGAGATTGACGAACGATCCTGTGGCTCATGACCCAGCTTGGCCGACTGTCCCTACCAAGCTTCCTTCGGACATACCTAAGTTCGAGGGAAAACTGGGAGAAGATCCGAGTGAACACGTTACTACATTTCACCTATGGTGCTCTTCAAATTCCTTACATCAGGACTCAATCCGTTTGAGACTATTTCAATGCACCCTTGCAGGGCCTGCCGTGAAATGGTATATAGAGTTACCTAGGGGAGCTTTCACTTTGTTCGATGACCTTGTGATGAATTTTCTTAATCACTTCCAGCTACCAGTGCGTTATGACGTTGCTACAAAAATTTTGTCGACATTTCAGTAAGATAAAGCCACACATATCTCTGATCACATTCAAGAGTGGCGTAGATGGAAGAGGTTAATTAAAGCCTTTATACCACTGAATTTCCTCCTCGAGTGGTTCCTCAAGTTGTTATTTCCATATATAGCGAAGGATGTTTCTACATCTAGAGTGCAGAATGAGGAACAAGCAATTTTTAGGGCACGGGAACTGGACTTGATCTATGCTCAGTCCGGTTTGTTATATGAGATTATTCCCAATGCTCCGTGTTCTAGTTTCGACCCCAAAGTCAAACCTAGACCACATGCCGATGGCATTGTGGGTTGTGCAAGTGCGAAACCAGTGGATTCAGTTGCAAAATAGGTTAGTCAATTGTCAATCAACCAATCTGATTCGGGACAAGCTATGACTTTGTCTCAACCCGCCCAAACGGAGAATGTACTTTCTGTGCAATCATTGGACCAGAAGGGTAACCAGCAGCCCAGAAGGAATAGAAAAAAGGGTAAAAATAATCGTAAGGGTGGGAATAAGAATGAGAATGCTAATAGTAATGAAAGGAACAGCTGGAATGCTGGGGGGGACAAGCAAGCTAAATGTAAGGTTAAGTTCCCTTGCAAGTTATGTAAGGACGATCACCCCACTTACTTGTGCCCTTGTATTGAGGAAGCTTTGAGATTTTGGCACAGGGCCCAGCTGTGCTAACTAACCCTTTACCACACAATCAAAATATGAACTCAAATTCCCATGACCAGTCTGGTGATGATCACGATCCGCCGGAGACTAGTGGTCGTGGTTGCATTAACATGGTTCGTGCTGTGAAAGTTGTGACCCGTACGAAAGATTATAGTTCGTCACAACCCATCCCAGGCAAAGAGCCTGATCCACCAGGGTCCCCTTTGCGTATTGAGAAACCTATGGATAAACCTGAAACTGCACCTCACATTCCTAAGGGAGTCCTTAAGCGTTCAGGGCATAATCCAAATTCCCAAGCCGCCCAGAACTATTCAGTTGTTGACGATTTGGGCCATACTCCTTGTGCGATGTCTGCGTTGGAAGTGCTTTAGAGTTTTCCTTCACAAAGGAAGGAATTGCTTTCTTCCCTTGGTGTGAATGATGATGATTCTTCCTCCGTGATCAAATTTGAAACTACAGGACTTCAACCTCGCTTTCCCTACTATGTGTCTCTTTTGATTCACATCGAATGTCTTAATATGATCATCAAGTGCACTGTTATTGACGAGGGCGCTGCTGCTTTTGTGATGTCTTTATCCTGCTGGAAGGGTTTGGGTTCTCCTGAGCTGTCTAAATCAGTGACCATGTTAACTACGTTCGATGGGAGATATTTTAGGCCACACTACATCCTTCCTTCCCTTAAAGTCCGTTTGGGAGGGAAGACCATTGCGATAGAGTTCGAGGTGGTTTATGCACCCCTTGACTACAATCTCTTACTGGGTAGGAACTGGATGTACAGTATGCAAGCCATTGCTTCTTCCCTGTTCCGTGTTGTATGCTTTCCACATAACAGGAATATCGTAACAATTGATCAAACAACATTCAAGAATCCATATGTTACCGCATCTTCGAGAGCTTCGATCCCGATCGTTGAACATTCTCAGCCGGCAACTGGGAGTGTGGGTGTAGGCATGTATCCATCCCTCATGGGTAGTTTTAGTTGTCCTGCACCGATTCTCATGATAGGATCTAGTTTCGATGAGGCTTCAACATCTACGAGATCAGTGCCTTTTTGCACGAGTCATATGCAAGATCCTTGGATTCTTCCTACACCGAGTACTTCGAGTGAGCCCGTCATGATGGACGTGCCATTGCATACAGCTATGATAGCTTATCAAGCTAATCTTAAGTGTGTTGCAGAGCCTAGTCCTTCCTCTTCGCGGATGGAAGAGGAGGACCCTTATGTGCTGCCGAGATGGGCAGTATAGTATTCTCACGCACATGACTGCCTTGATACAGTTTTCCCTTTAGATGAAGCGATTATCGAGGCTATGTCAGGAGTTGAGCCACCATGGGAGGAACTCCATCATAGATCGTAGTTTCTTCTAGAGCTTGACCGCTTGGAGCGTGAGGATTTTAGGGCGGTTCTTAGTCAGAGATTTGGTAGTCCTATGGTTCCATTAAGCTCTCCTGGTTTGATGGTTGATGGAAACATGGTGAACATATCTTCAATGATTCCTACCAACATCTCTCGCAATCCTGGCATGATAGAGAATGTCTATATTGGGGCAGAATGTTCCCATGCTGAGATTCTTGAATACACCGAGCTATTTAAGGAATTCCATGATATTTTTGCTTGGTCTTATGACGAGATGCCAGGTATTGACCCTCGTATTGTCGAACATGAGATTAATACTTACCCTAACGCTAAGCCTGTTCGACAACATTTACGTACGGTGAATCCTAGGAAAGCACCCGCGATTAAGGCAGAGATAGAGAAGTTGTTGAAAGCTAGTTTTGTCTATCCCGTTCCCTTGATGGAGTGGGTTTCAAACCTCATTTCGATGGATAAGAAATAGGGAGCGATCCACATATGTACTGATTTATGTGATTTAAATCGTGCCTGTCCTAAGGACAACTTCCCCACACCATTTATTGATTAGATTTTGGATGAGTGTGCGGATGGCGAGATGTTCTCCTTCATGGACGGATTTTCCAGATATAATCAGATACAGATTAAACCCGAGGACCAACACAAGACTGCATTTATCTGTCCTTGGGGAACATTTGCATATCATAAAATTCCTTTCATCCTTAAAAATGCCGGAGCTACATTTCAGCGGGCGATGACCTTGATCTTCCACGATCTCAAGTCAATTATTGAAGTATTTTTGGATGACCTCACTGCTCATTCTCATATGAGAATGCATCACCCCTATCACTTGAGATTGGTATTTGAAAGATTCCATCATTATTCAGTTAGATTAAATCCTCATAAGTGCATCTTTTGTGTGAAGTCAGGTCATTTGTTAGGATTCATCGTTTCTAAAGAGGGTATAAGAGTCGACCCTTTGAAGGTTGAGGCAATACTTCAGCACGGGGACTTCACTTAGTGAACCTCTCACATAGCATGTGCAATCATGGAATATTAAAGAATACCCTTAATTTCAAGAAATATTGACCCAAACTCTTTTTGTTGAAACCGCCTCCCAATACTTAAAACCTCCTTCCCACCCCTTTTTATACCTCAATCCTTATAAACCACCCTACCCACCCCCACCTTAAACCCCTCATCCCCCCAATACCTGCAATATATTGGTTTGAGTTTTGATCATTTTAAAACCCACAATATGAACTAACTTGATGGGATATTGGTCAACAAGTGAATCCCCCATGTACTTCAGTTATCTCCGGCGAAGAATATTCATCATCTTCAATGTTTGCAAGGCATGGCAAACTTGTTACGAAGATTTGTTGTCAACTTTGCCAATTTGACTAGAGGCTTCATGCATCTCTTGAATAAGGACACCCCCTTTTATTGGGATGAGTGAGCCCAGGAGTCCTTCGATGCACTCAAGCGAGCCCTAGCATCGGCCCCGGTGATTAGTCCCCTGGACTATAGCCATGATTTTCTATTATATGTGGCCGCGTCATTAGAGATGATTAGTATGGTTTTGGTTCAAGAGGATGAGGAGCTCCAAGAGCATATCATATATTATATGAGCTGGAACCTTATTGACACAGAGATTCGTTATTCTCATGTTGAGAAGCTTGTTTTAGCTACCGTACATGTGGTTCAGCGGTTGAGACATTATATTCTCCTTCGCCAGACCTTGGTTGTGGCCCATGTCAATCCGTTTCAATTCGTCCTCACCCGAAGGATGATTGGGGGAAAATATAATAAATGGATTGTCATTCTGCAAGAATTCGATCTTGAGTTTGTTTCGGCAAAATCGAAGAAGTCTTTAATTTTTGTAGAGCTTATATCGGATTTCCCAAGCGAGGCCGAGGAGTTGGTTTGTGAAGATACATTTGTTGATGAACACATATTCTTAATCTCAACGTTAGACCCATGGTATGGGGATATCATAATATATTTACAAACACTGAAGACCCCTACTCACCTCTCGCGAGATGAACAATGATGATTACGTCACGTCTCTAAGAACTACCTCATAGTGGATAACACTTTGTACCGCCGTGGGATAGATTCCATTTTACAACGTTGTTTAACTCATGAGGAGGCTGAGGTAGTGCTGAATGATTTCCATGGAGGGGCATGTGGTGGTCATTTATCTGGGATTTCTACAGCTCAAAATATTTTAAGAGCGGGTTATTTCTAGCCGTCGATATTTAAGGATTGTGTGGATGTGGTCAAGAGGTGCCACCCTTGCCAGGTTTTTGCACGTAATATGCGCTCGAAACCTGCCCCATTACATCCCATTATCACCGCCGGTCCCTTCACTAAGTGGGGGCTTGATTTTATGGATTGTAACCCAGCTTCGACTGGGGGGAACCATCATATTATAGTGGTTGTTGATTACTTCACGAAATGGGCTAAGGCTATTCCTACAGTAAAATCCGACGGTGAGACAGCCACCCACTTTGTATTCAACCAAATTATTACTCGGTTCGGGATTCTGAAAGAGCTTGTCACTAACCATGGCTCGCACTTTCAGAACCATATGATGAAAGAGTTGGCATCGAAGTTAGGGTATAAGCAAGAGAATTCCTCTTCTTACTACCCTCAAGCGAATGGATAGGTAGAGGAAGTGAATAAATCACTCAAATCCATTCTCCAATGAACCATTGCATAAAGCAATAACAATTGGCACATCATGTTATATCCTGCTTTGTGGGCATATCGAACCGTTGTTAAGACTTCCATTGGTTTTTCTCCATATCAACTTGTACATGGAGTGGAGTCGATATTCCCAGTTGAATGCAATATTCCTTCATTGAAGCTAGCTGTAGAACTCTTACCAGACACTTCACCATTGGTGGAGCATTTGGTTCACCTTGAGCAACTTGATGAGCAACGTCAGGATGCCTTGGTGGCTCTAGAAGTTAATAAACGTCACATAAAATCCCAATATGATAAGTCTGTCCGTCCAAGGGTGTTTAGTGAAGGAGACTTGGTCCTTTTGTGGGATCAACCGAAAGAACCCTTAGGGGCAGGGAAATTTAATCCTATGTGGTGTGGTCCTTACGTGGTCAAGCGTGTGTTAGAGAAGGGTGCATATGAGTTAGTGGATTACGAAGGAACGACCTTGGTGGAGCCTAGAAATGGGCTCTATCTCAAGAAATACTATGCATGATATTTAGCCAAGGCTACTTATTGTATATTATTGTACAGTTTTGCATAGGTAGGTCTTTTTCTTATCGTGATCGGGTTTGTGATTAGTTTCTGTTTATTTTGGCAAATGTCAATGGAATATTCCACCTACATAGGATTCACGGATGGTGCAAGCTGTCACACTCAACACTCAGCCTCTGCTGCTTGGGTGATTTATACTCCTATGGGTCAGGTACTGTCTTCAGGAGGCGTATGTCTTCGTCCATGTTCCAACAATGTTACTGAATATAGTGTCGTTATCAAGCTTCTACGGGGTTCCATTTCACATGGCATTCTCTCTCTTGAGGTACGTCTTGATTCATAGTTAGTAGTGTCACAGCTCAATGGTTTGTACCATGTTAGAGTTCCGACGTTATTGAGAAGATTCTTACGTGTGAGATTATTAGAACGAAAATTTGACAATATAACATATATACACATCCCAAGAAATAATAATCAAGTTGCTGACTCATATGCTAACTACGTGTTAGATTGGCATTTGTTTCATTCACAATAAATTAATCACAAGCACAATTTTTACACGTGTAAATAAATAAACCGATCACCATAAAACTTTTTATATACATCCAAAATGTGATAATACATAGTGTCATGATACAAAATTGGGGCTTTCAACCCACCAACATATAATACACGGTAGTACAAAATGTATACACTCCCAGGTGTCTAATCCTGTGGAGGAGGAGGAGGGTTGTGATCATGGAAGGTCACTACGGCTCTAGCTAGCCGTTGAAATAATTGCATCCATGCGCATGGTACACCCACCACCTGCCACTGCATAGCCTCAAAAAAGTCCTCGACTTGCGCCATGGGAAATCTATGTGTCAGTCTCACAAAATTGGTATGAATGCTCTAGAGTGTCCACTCCACATCCACACCCATGATGTCATCTCCTCTTCCCCTCTGTCTATGATGAGGGAAGCCTTATGGCCGCCGTGGTCCCACATCTGCACACAAATGGTAGATGTCACTATATATTATCACGCAAAAATATGTATTTTTGATTCCAAATAATCAAGAAAACACAAAAAAATTAAATAACTCAAAAAATTTAAAAAGAGAGGGTCGATATTCGTTACCTATATCGCCATATGTCGATCCTGGTGGTAGCGGCATGTCCGGGTCCCCCCAGAAATCTATCCCTGCATAGGGGTAGTCATCGATGGAAACTATTTGTCGTTGTCGCCATGAAAATAAGTCAGTTGGATATGGGTTAGCCACCCTACCACCCCCCAGTCTACGCATAGCATCTGCCCAACGCCGTTGGGCCAGATCTCGAACCCCATGAAGAGGAACTTTTACTCTGGGGCTCAATCCTGGAACACGCTCGAATTAGAAAAACGTGCTCAAAATACTGTTGAACCTGAAGTTCCGCACTCTACCTTCCCTACACTCACTAAGCTGATGTTTCATGTTGCTCAGTAGTGTAGTGCTATAGTCATAAATCGTGGGTCTCATGCACTCCATTGCATAGAACATCAGAGGCCGCGAGGCCTGGTGGAGTGATGCCAAGCCTGCTATCCTGGCCAATGTCAATAGTATGGCCTTTAGGCCTAGCACCTATATAGCATTGTTAGGGACCTAATTCCCCACCTTCTCGGTGTCTAGATAGCAGTACACTGCAATGTACTCATCGATAGTTATGCCACCTCTTGGCCGACCATGGGAACAAAGGTTCACCACTTCCCCTCGTCTAGATAGACCTGCAATGAAGTATATGTCCTCCACCTCTATGGTGAGGGACATACCATCTATCTGGAAGGGCTTCGAGTCTGGATCCCAGTAATCCACCAGCATCTGTAATAGTCTTGGTTTGGCCCTCAAACCACGAAGACACCAAAACTTGTAGAGTCCACATGCACGTAGAGCTTGTTGAGCCATTAGATCGGCCTTTACTGCTTCCTCTACTTCACCATGTTCATGCTCTCTCCACTCTAGGACCATCCTGCACAAGAAATTGCAAATTTTCCCATTAGATTATTGAAAAAACCTTATGCGCGGCCTCATATGTGACTGTTTTCAAAACAACCGTGTATGTACACGGGTATGAGGGTATTTTCCGCGTATATCCATCCCTATACGCGGAAAAAACCTCGATTTCTGCATGGGCCACAGCGCTCATTGTAGGTTGGCCTAGAAAGCTTAATTGACCATGGAATTTCATAAAAATTGCATCAAAATGAAAGAGAAGAGCATGAGTAAATACCTGGGAGAAACGGTAGTGGATTCTGCCGGCTAGATCTCCTGAAATTCGCTGTTGAAAATCAGAGCTCAAATGGGTAAAATTTTCAAATGATTTATAATATTTTGAATTGTTTACTATTTATAGAAAATTTTCAAATATTTGAAAATTTTTACCCCCTTTCCTATAGTTTTGACATTTTCTAACCATTTTGGACCGTTTTTGACATAATTCATGATGTAGAGGACCTTTTTCAGTGTCATTTCAGCTGTTGGATTGACCTGTTCATGCCGATCTCAGGTATCATGTCTAAACTGGCATATAGGTTAGGTTTCATCACCATTTTCATTTTGCATGACCTTATGACCATATCATCATGACCTTAGGTACGAACCCACTATGTTATGTCACAGAACCTTCTTGCTGTTTTAGAAGTGGCATGATTCGAGTGGTAGAGCTTCACATTACATGTGTACCCTAGTTAGCGCCTTATTTTCATTTGGTTCCCATGCCAACGTTTTCTCTTTTAGGGTGTGGGAGTCCATTGTATAGTACTGCCATGACATTTTGCAAGAGCCTCATACTCCTCTTGATATTTTGCTGGCTTATTTCCCTCAGGACTCATGTCAAGTTGTGAATGCATTATCATGAGCTTTGCCTACCTTATTGAGCTTTATACCAGCTCTCCTGACATTGCGGTTCAGCCATATAGCCCGAGCTTGTCTCATGTCTAGCCATGTAGAGCCATTTTTTATATCCTTCGCAGCTTGTTTCCCTTTTTACCAGGAGGGGATTTTCCCCCGAGTGTCGATGTCCTACACATGTATCCTTGCATTGAGCATATGTATGTTCCACTACTTGGAACTAGTTTTTTTTCCCTCATGACACTCGTCTCCTCCTAGTATGTAACTATAAAGCCATTTTATACTTTTTCAAGCTTTTTAAATAATTGAAAAAGTCCAAAAAAAATCAAAAAACCAAAAAGATGAACAAGGAAAGATGTTATCTATGGAAGCTGTCGAGTCGTGTCACCTTCGAACAGAGCAATGTATATCACATCCATTGGTTGGGTTATAGTTTGACTTTAGGAGCTTGTTTATTTCAGTTTATCTCCACCGATTGGTTAAGCTTCCAGTCCCTATGGAGCCTTTGTTGATGCCTCCTGTGTCGCAGAGATGTCTCAGTTTGTATATCGAGTCTATGCTACCTTTATTCAGTCACCATACGTTGTTATGCTCTTGTTCGAAGGAAGTTCAAGCCTGAGTTGGCCATTCCTCAGTTCCCTTGATATTGCATGTCGGCCATTCTCGGTACAGTTACTGGTTTGTGCACCTTATGATCGAGTCCTTCCACATTATACAGTTTTGCTGAGTACCTCGTGTTGGATGATGGGGAATGCCTTAATGCCCTCCTTCCAGTATATTTCATCCCATCGACTTCAGATCATTTATTCTGGGATTGGAATCTAGAGTCATGTTGAGTGCCTTGAGACTTACAGTAATCAGTGGCAGGTTCTCTCGCCTTCAACAGTCTTTTGGGAATACATCATTGTCCCCTGATCGATGGATCCTCTCAAGTGTTCAAAATCAACAGATTTATTCACACTTGTTAGTTTTCATTCTAGTACCTTGATTCCCATTTTCATTATCGGTGGGTGATCTTGCGTCTGTTAATGGTATACATTAATGACTAGTAATTAGATGATGGACTACTATGTTCGACCTCGACACCTCTATTCACATAGTAGGACATGTACTTGTAGCGGTTTGTGTAGAAGACTATCCAGATTGGTGGCATCTCTTATATGCTACCTCCTTGAACGTGCCAGTGTTCATGAGATTTCAGCTCTCGTGACTTGATTCCAGTATATGTCAGATATTTCCAACCACTATGGAGATTTTGATCTATTATATATCTTCAACCATTATGGAGATTATGGTCCTTTGTATATCTTCATCATGGAGATTATGATCTATGTATATTGTACGTGGCGATGACCACTTATGTGATATCTTGTATCATGCCTATTCATGGCCATTGTACTCTTATGTATCCACGACTGCTATATGTATTTGAAGTTATGTGCAGAGTTGTATTATTGTACTATGCTGATTGGGTGGCTGGTCTTCCATTTGGGATCCTTCATCACTCCACTTCTGGGATGGACTTATAATGTATTTCGGCCATCGTATGACCCCTCTGACCTCACACATTATGGGGCATCTGTTATAGTTGATTTCAACACTCCAGGTGAATCACACTTTGTATGGCCTTCCCCTATCCTGCTGCAGACTCCTTAGACCCCATGGACCATTTTTTGTCCTTTGATGTTTCCTTGACCATCGCTAAAAACATGTGAAAAATGATACACGCGACTTTTAAACCTATAAGTGTGTATATACGCGGGTTTGACCACTAAAACTGCGTACATTGGGATTTGTACAAAATCCAAATCCTTTTGGAGATTTCCTTGACATGGATTCGACTCATTTGACTCCTGGCCTTCCCTATGCCTTAAGATCGCTCGGATTCGACCTTTCATTACCCCTTTGAAAAGCTATATAAGGAACCCCTTGGTACATTGAAGGCATAAGAGAGAATTGAGAGCAAAGAAACTATAGTCCATTGTTGCCGGAACTTATGCTTGAGTCTGCATCCCTTTGTCCCTTGGAGCACTTTTGTGTTCTTCCCAAGCTTGCCTTTTGCTTGTGATCTTGCTATCTAGTGATGGAGGATTGAAGTGGTGGAGGCCCAAGTGGGGGATTCACTTTCTCTTATTCGCAAACGTGCCGACAGAGGTTGTATCTTGTAATCTCTGATTTATATTAATAGAAATATCTTTTCCTGTCCAATAATGTGTGTTTGAATGAATATTGTATCCATTGGATTATGTCAAATGCTTATACATTATTGATTATATATGCTAGAATAGATCTGACACCATGATATATAGAATGCTTGTATTTTTTACTTGTTGTTGAGGAAGTAATATATCAATTCAAGCTGAAGTTGGAAAGCTAAATGGGGATCTACTTCAAGCATCCGGAATAAGGTACGAGGTCTGATCCTTCAGTGTTAGACATTTAATTTCTATTGCATATTGGAAAGGATTGATTTCTGGAGTCAAGTTGTCTGTTGTGGTACCCCAAGCCATAGGAATTTCTCTCCGTAACAGTCCCCAAGGTACCTAATACATTATAAAAAGTTTGAATAAATGGTCTTGAAGTCGAGCACTTGAAGAATCCATTGAGTGGGAGACATTAAGGAATTCCCACTACCCAATAGCAAGGGAAATTGCCACTTATGACAAACCCCAAGGTACTGTCATAAACTCTAAATCTCATTCCTAGAGAAATATGTGTTGAAGTCAATAGGAAGAGTTCTATTGGAAGAAAGGCATTAAGGCATCCTCTATCATCCAGCATGAGATAATTCAAAGACTTATTGGATCTGGAATTGGAACAAAGTTTTGCAACAAGGACCTCTGGAGACTAGATGTAATGAACTGATACAGGGAGTGGCTGACACAAAAGGTCAAGGAAACTACAGAATAGCCGATAAAGGTTTATTCTTGAACATCGAACACGACACAATAGTTACTTAGGCATCATCCCTACTGACCTCAATTTTTCTTGATCCTGGGATGCAAATACTGTAAGACTTTGATGACTCACTATATCCCACAAATGTTCCCTTCTTTCATTAAGGTTATAGCTTCATCCTCTTTTATTTAGGCACATGAATGTAAACTAGAAATCCAAAGATTCATAAGTGGACCACTTATGGATTCACACCTATGAAGGCCTCTTCTGCAGTCATGTTCTTCAAGATCTTATGAGGATTCCTATTCTACACATAAACTAATGTACTAGAATATTCTTCCCATAAGAACATAAGTAGACTTTGATCATGTAAAATGTATTCAGTTTCCTCAATAATCATGATATTATTCCTTTATACAAACCCATTCTAGTAATCATTGTAAGGAACTGAATGATCCCTCTCATCATGCTTCCTTGCAGAAAAAATTAAAGTCTATAGAGGTATATTCTCAACCATTATCTGATATCAGGACCTTAATCCTCTTTCCTAAGAGGCTTACGACCTGTGCCTTGAATTCCTTGAATCTGTATATCACCTCTTCATATTCCTTGGACCTAAAGAAGTATATCCATGTATTTTGAGAGTATTCATCAATAAATATCACATAATATGTGTATCCACCCAATGAGACAATTGTCATGGGTCCACACAAGTCAGAATGTACAAGATCCAATATCCCCTTGAAACTTCTCCCACTACTTAGAAAAGAAACATTGGATTTATTTCCAAGTGCATATCCTATATAAATTCCATCATGATATACATGGAGTACTAGAATTCATGTTACCATCATCCTCAATGATGGAAGGGATCTATAGTGTAGATGAGCAAGTCCCCTGTTTCATAGCTCACCCAAACTAGTAGAATCATGTACTAGTGCATGAAATGGCTGTGTAATCAACCTATATAATCTCTCCTCTTGAACACCAATCACATTATCTAAATCCATGATAGCGCTCTTGTTCCATGCAAGAATCTTACCATCAAAAAATACAACTTTGTAACCCTCACTAGTAGGCCTTGTCCTCCAAAGATGATATGGATAAAAGGTTCATTTTCATCCCAGCTACACATAGCACATCAGTCAAATGTAGAGTGTCTCTAGAATATAGCTGGAGGGAGGGAACCCCTGATCCCTTCATAGTATATCCATCATCATCCCCAAGTAAAACTCCTAGATGGGACTCTTTCTTAATCAAATCTGAAGATTCTCCTTCTAACATGTCATATGTCTAGATGCACCAATATCTATTAACCAAGTATCACTAGTGGTGGGAATGGTAACTGAGATAGAAAAGATGAAGAATAAATATATACGATCATATCTATTTGGATTCTTGTTATAAATGTCTTCATCGATGTTAGTAATTGAGGCTTCATGTTTCCTCTTCTTTGGATCATGACATTGTCTGGAATAATGTTTGTATTTATGACATTTGAAGCTTTGAATGTTTGAAATGTACTTCTTCTTCTTAATATGGATTGATATTCCACCTTTGTATTTCTTGTCATGAAACTTTATTCCCTTACATTTTCCTTTATTGGTGTGGGATGTAAGGTATTGAATTTCCTCATGTTGAGTTCCATGTAATCTGCCTCTAGTTGCAAGTCTCATCTCTTCCTGTATATAGTCTTCCCATATATGATCAAACTTGGGAAACTTGGTTCTCCCACTGAGACTCTAGATGAATGGTTCCCAAGAACGAGGGAGACCATTAAGAGTTATCATAACAAGTTATCTATCATCAAGTGATCCTCCAATGGTTCTTAGTTTATCTCCTAGCTCATATGTATTCATGAAGTAGGAAGCAACTAATTATGACCTTGCCATATTAAGATTTGATAGTTGATGTATCATAGAAAGGGTCGTTTGATGCTGTTGTTATCAAATAGACTCCTTAAGGCTTTAAACATATTTCTAGATATCTTCTTATGAGAAATCTGAGGAACCAAATGGTATTTTACATAATCTACCAGTATTCTCCTTGCCCTAGCATCGTTCTTCCTCCACTGGGACTTTTCTACTTCCTATTCTAGTTATAGAACCATCTCATTGACAAAATTAAAAATACTATTTTTCTTTCAAGATAATAAGAACCCTAGACTTCCAAGAGTTAAGTTTGGACACCCCATTAACTCTATATTCAACCTTCATGGCAATCATCTTGACTACAAACTGGTTCAGAAACCCTAGCAGGAGCTAGGTCAAATTTGAAGTTTGGTCTCTTGTAAAACTGATTCCACATGGAGATGCACCCTATCAAGGCAAGTTGAAGAGAGCTAATATGGAGCCAAAATTGTGGACATAAGGGTTCAAACCAAGAAACCCTAGATATTAACCCCGATAGAAAGGTGCTCCCTCATGAGGCAAGTTTCTCAATGATCCTTTTGAGATGAACTGAGGTTGCAAACACTCAAAGGTATGGATCCCTAGTTTCAGGAAATGTATTCTTTTAGAACTCCTATGATACCATGTTATAATTTTATAGATATAGTAGTATAATTCAATTACATCTAATAACCAAGATCACTGAAAGAATAGCTAAGCACATAAACAATAGACATAGAGATTTGACCTAGGAAACTACAAAGAGAGAAAACCTAGCAACCTTCTAGTAGAGATAACAATGTAGAGATCAATGTACATCTAGATATAAGTAATATAAACCCCAATAATATAAGAGTGAATTTTTTTTTTATGTAGAACCCCATAAAATAGTCTTCTTGTAGTAGTAGTGAATAGTCTCTTACTTGAGTGAACTTGCTTGGTGAATGTTGGGGCGTGGACCTTGAAGGTCCTTAATTTTGGAAACTCCGTGGTTTTGGCGCGAAGCTTGTAAGCGGATTTGTGGCCCAAAATAGTCTTAAGGGTGTCGGGGTTGGGTCGAAACCCCTCTTTTTGTAAATAACCCATGGTTTAAACACATGGTTTTTAAGCCCATGATTTAAACACATGGTATTGTAATAGTGCACTAATATAAATAGGCACTTATGTAAAGGAGAAAGGACTTTTTTCGAAGGATTTTTGTATGGTATGAATTGATGCAAAGCTAAGACCTATTTTTAGGTTTAAGGTTAAGTTCCAGCTGTGTGTGTGGATGACCTCTGCAGCTGAGTGCGCAGAGGGGTTTGGAACTAAAGTACTGCAGCTTAGTGCGCAGATTTTGGGTTTTTGTAAGAAAGGATCTGCAGCTAAGTGCGCAGATCAGAAGAAGGTTCTGCAGCTAAGTGCACAGTTTCAGGTTGTTGAGAAGATCTGCAGCTAAGTGCATAGTTTCCGGTTGTTGAGAAGATCTACAGCTAAGTGCACAGAGATATGCAGCTGAGTGTGCAGATCATAACTGTTGTTTGTAAAGAGTTGAATAAAAACGTAGTTCTATGGACGTAGCCCCTACACTGGGGGTGAACCACGTATATCTTGTGTTGTGGTGGTGTCTATTTATTTTGTTTCTATCATGTTTTTCATGCATTTGATAAGTAGTTAAAGGATAAAGTAATATTAACTGTTAAGAAATAACTTCGCTGTGAATTCCCAGTTAAGGGTTGAGTAAGTAACTGTCTGTTTATCTAAACTGTGAAGCTCTGTGTTGAATGATTAATATTTGTTAAGGCTAAAGGTACAGTAATATCCCTCTTTTTCCTGCAGAAACCTGATTCTACGGCACCCCATAGCTGTTTTGGGTGAATTGCAACCTGTCTGCAGGTTGTTGCTGAAAGGACCAACACTATGGGTATTTTTGTTGGTTAAGATAATAGTATAAGAACCCGGGTCTGCCCTGGGGCCAACAAATTGGTTCTGTTGTTGGTTGAACCAGTATCTTCTCAAGAGGGATCTACGTCGTACCAAGAGGGACATGTTTTGGAGGCCCTCAGTAAAAGAAATCGGTGATTGGGTTGAGGATACCTATCTAAAATTTGCTGAACAAGAAAATAAGGATCCTCGTCATAACTCAGATGACTTTTTGCAAAGGTATGTTTTTTCTGATATTTATGAAATTTTCTTTGGTAGTATCCACATAGAATTGCACCAGTGGTTATCCAGGTTGACAGAAAGAAGGACAAACTTCCAAGAAGATCAGTCTCCTGCCTGGACCCTGGAAAGAATTAACCTATTGAAAAGAGTGAACAACGCGGTATCTAGATCTGTTGATTTCTGGACAACGCGAACCCTTGAATCATTTGTGACGAAATTCGCCATCGACACACATAATTCTTTCAGCGAAGCAGAAAGATAGTTCTTCAAAGGACCAAGGGGTAAGTACCTGAATTCACTTAGTCTGAAAATTAAAATGCTCTTGGCTGAAAAACGCATATTGATTATTGAATCAGATTGCTAGATTTAGTGCTACTAACCTATGTTTGAAAGTGAAAGTGACTTCGAAGAGCAAAGTGGTTTGCTTCACAACGGTAAAAGATACAAGAGAAATTTTGGATCCCTTACCCTAGCCCAGAATACCGCTTATACCCCTTTAAGCCCAGAAGTGTCTGAATCTGAAGAAACCCCTTTTGTTAGAAACCATCCTATAACCCCACAGCGAAGATCTATTATCCCTGAGAACCCATCGCAGTCCAAAAGTAACCATAGCCTGAGTAGTCCTGTCGCAGGTCGGTCTACCTCAGTAAGACCCCCCCCTCCCCACCCCCTGTTACAAGTTTTCCACCTCCTCCTCCCCCCCCCCCCCCCCCCCCTCGATCTGCTATGGACCATATGAATGATGATGTTAAGCTCCCAGTATTTATAGGAACTGGATCAGAGGATCCAGAGCAGTTTTGGTTCCTATGCGAAGTTGTTTGGACTGCTAAGAATATTATGGATCAGAATACAAGAACAGCGTAGCTGGTCACCTCTTTCAGAGACCGAGCTCCGACCTGGTTTATGAAGTTTTCTAGTACTCAAAACTATGTCTTGGCTGATATTAAAAAAACAATGATTAAATAATTTAAGAAGCCTAAATCATAGTCGTAGTCTATAACTGAACTAAAGGAAATTCAGCAGAAGCGAGGTGAATCAGTTTGGGACTTTGATCAGAGGTTCAAGGTTCTGTTGGTTCAAGTTAGTTTCACTATTGGACCAGAACAACATAAAGAATGGTTCATTGCAGCATTGCTACCTCATATTAGGACTCCACTTATGCAACAAAAGGTTGCTGATCAACAAGAGGCGTTGGAAATTGCTATGAAGCTTGAAACAGCTCCTGTCGGAGATAATTCTGGAATAGCCCAAATACAAGCACAATTAGCAGAAATGGATTTGGAGCTTCGCGACATGAAAAAAGGGAAAGCTACTCGCAAAGAGGTTTGGTGTACACGATGTAGGATAGAAGTTCATGACAAAGAACAGTGTCCTGCATTAAGAAATTATTTGAATACCGGTGCACCAAACCCATTTAACCCGAATGTCCTATATTGTGAGATCTGTAGAACAACTGGTCAGCATCGACCTGAAGATTGCTATCTGCTGCAGAGATATGTTCAAGTACCTAAGAATCCCTACTGCAATTTCTGTAAGTCAGTTGGACACAACACAGATGAATGTCGCAACTTTGACCTCATGAGAGAGCGAACCTATGATGCTTATAGGGTACAACCCGATACTCAAGGAAATGATGGATATGGTTATCGTGGTAGTACATCAGGTCTAGGTAACTTCAGAGGTCGTGGTCGTGGTGGTATGCCTGGAAGAGGTTGAGGCCAAGTTGTTTGCTATAACTGTAATCAGGCAGGACATGTAGCTAGAGATTGTCAGAACCCAACTACGACATGTCGATATTGTAGAGCAGTCGACCATGTAATTTAGCAATGTCCACAGTTGATAGCCAAGATTCAAGAAATAAATGGCGCTCCTACTCAGAATGTTCAGATGATTGCTGTAGAGAAAAGACCCGTCCCAGCCGTTAACGTTGTTACAAGGAGTGGAGCTATGACGCAAATGTAGAATAAGGAGAAACAACCTGACGAAGCTTGGGTCCGCAAGACCCCAGTGAAAATCCCATCCTTCGATGTTGGCAAAGAAAAAGGAACACTTATGGAAGCTAAAAAATACTTTTCTGATCCAAGAACATCAGTAGCAACTACGCAACAACATAAACAACAGTTGCGGTTTCAAGAAGCTTCGCCAGATTAAGTAAGTACACTAACATCACTTTTATAGAGTTGTATGAAGCTATTAAGAAATCAGAATGCTTTGAATGAGTTACAGAAAGTTATTCAGTCTTGCAAACCTCAGCAAAGCTCTGATAGAGGAAAAAATGTTAATAGAGTTAGAAGGACTGGAAGAGAAATGAGATTGCATGCTCAGATAGGAGATTATGATATGACTGATATTATTCTAGACCTAGGATCAGAAGTAAATGTCCTAACTACGCAGGCATGGGAACAAATGGGAAGACCTATGCTTGAATGGTCCCCTATATAGCTAAGATTAGCCAATCAGCAGAATATTGTGCCCTTGGGAAGATTCCCTAGTGTACTAGTGGACATTGATGGAGTAAGTACCTTAGCAGATTTTGAAGTCATTGACATAATTGATGATAGCAACCCCTATCTTGCATTGCTAGGAATTGAATGGGCACTAAACAATGATGCAATAATCAACCTTAAGAATAGACAGATGAATTTTGAAGGAAAAGGCTTGAGAGTCATAGTACCATTGGACCCTTCTCAAGGAGAAAGGTATACAGACCCAGTCAAAGATGGAGATCAGGATGTTTTGGATCATATTTACAACATCACAAATAAAGAAGAAGACTATGTTAACCCTACTGCTGAAGGTATAATGGATTGGCAGTGTGACAGTTCTTGCATGACTGATTCTAACGAAGGCTTGGAGAATTGGCAGAATAGACTTTATGAGCTGAATGGACATCGATGTGCAAGAATTACTAATTCTATCATATGGGTTGGCTCATAGCCAAAGATCTTACCTACCTTTGATGGCTTGACACACCCAGAAGATTTTATTGCACAATTCTCAGAGCAAGTACCAGATTCACAGAAAGTAGAGACTCTAGATTCAGTATTTAGAGCCACAGCTGCCAGATGGTGGAATGCTCATAAAAAGTATATCCCTAGTTGGAAAGATTGTCAAAAGTTTCTTCGCCTGAGATTTATGGAACAACCTCAGGAGGTGCGCAACAGATTTAATGGTAAGACTAGCCCTCAGGAACATTTGGAGTAGTGTTATGAAGTGTGGAAGCATGTACCTTGTGAATAATGGGTGCATAGGTTTGTATACACTCTGGATCCTGTAGCAAAGAATTGGTACATGGAGGTAGAGCTTCGCCATGGTACTATAAGTTGGGATAACCTTATCGATAGTTTTGTTCTTACATTTTCTATTAATGAGGATTGCCCTGCTTTGGACGTAGCTATTAGGTTGATAAATACTAAGGTGTTTGATGATAAAGAAATAGCCAAGTACCAACCTGATTGGAAGGAACAAGAAGCTAATGCAATAGAATGTTATAACCTCGCTATTGATGAAGACAACGACCCTCACAACATTAATATTCCTGAGTCAGAAGGACACTGTGAAGTTCATGGACCAACAGTCGAAGCACCTGAAGTAGCTCAGCCCTTGAAAACAAGGAAAGTAAACATTGGATGAGAAGCAATGCCTAAATACACCACTATTGGAGATTATTGGGACAAAGAAATGGTAAGCAAAGTGACTGAACTTCTCCATGAGTATCAGGACTTATTTCCAACAAAGTTCTCAGAAATGAAAGGTATCCTTGGCGATATAGGAGTGATAAAAATACCTTTGAAACCTGATGTGAAGCCTGTGAAGCAGTGCCCTTATAGGATAAACCCTAAGTATAAAGAAAAAGTCAGGTTGGAGCTAGATAAGATGCTCGCTGCAGGAATCATTGAGCCTGTTGAAGAGTCCGAATGGGTCAGCCCTATGGTGGTACAAGAAAAGAAGACCAAGGGAGAAATCAGAATCTGTGTTGATCTGAGGAAACTGAATGATGCTTGTTTACATGATCCTTTCCCTACTCCCTTTACAGATGAAGTTTTAGACAATGTCGGAGGTCAAGAAGTGTATTCTTTCACTGATGGATTTTCAGGTTACCATCAGATCAGAATTGCTCCAGAGGATCGACATAAAACAACCTTCGCTACAGAAATGGGATCTTTCCAGTACACTGTTATGCCTTTTGGATTGAAGAATGCACTTGCTATGTTCTCCAGAGTAGTCATATCTGCATTTAAGGAATTTATTCACAAGTTTTTAGAAGTTTACTTTGATGATTGGACTATTTTAGGTTTATTGAAAGATCATATAGCCAGTCTAAGACTTATGCTGGACAAGTGTAGACAGCATTAGATTTCATTGAACCTGAAGAAGTGTATCTTTTGTGCACCTTTTGGAATTCTGTTAGGTCACATTGTATGCAAGCAAGGATTGATGGTGGATCCTACGAAGATAGTCGTTATTGTGAACTTACCACCTCTGAATTCTATTAAGCAACTTCGCACTATGCTTGGTCATACTGGATATTACAGGAAATTCATAAAAGGATATGCTTAGATTACAGCCCTTATGGAAAAGAAATTGAAGAAAGATATTAAGTTTGAATGGACATCTGAATGTCAAGAAAGACTGGACATTCTGAAAGAAAAGATGGTAACAGCCCCTATCTTGGTATTCCCTAATTGGAATAAGGAATTTCATGTTCATGTCGATGCATCCTCCATTGCTTTAGGTGTAGTATTGGCTCAGTCAGGTGAAGGAAATATTGATCACCCTATTGCTTTTGCGAGTAGGAAATTGTCCACAGCAGAAAAGAACTATACTACGATAGAACGAGAAGGTATAGCTATGGTTTATGCTTTGTAGAAGTTTCGACATTATTTGTTAGGATCTCATTTTAAGATGTTCACTGACCATTCTGCTTTGAAGTATTTGGTTAACAAGCCTGTGTTAGGTGCAAGGATATGCAGATGGCTGATTTTATTTTAGGAGTATGAATTTGAGATCATATTTAAGCCAGGAAGACTTAACCTGGGGCCTGACCACTTGTCGAGGCTCGAGTTAGGAGAAGAACCCACTAGTTTGGATGAAGGTCTTCCTGATGCCCAGTTGTTTTCCATCCAGATGGTTGATGACTATTTTCAGGATATTGCTCAGTACTTGTCTATAGGGTTTGCACCTACTGAGATGACAACACAGCAGAAGAAGCAGCTGGTGGTTAGAGCAGCCAACTTTACCTTGATAGCAGGACATCTATATAAGATGGGACCAGATGAAATACTGCGCAGATGTGTCTTGGAGCATGAAAAGCCATTGATTTTCGCTGAGGCACATTCTGGAGCAGCAGGAGGTCATTATGCAGGAAAAGATATGGCACATAAGATTCTGACAGCTGGATTGTGGTGGCCTATGATTCATAAGGATACAAGAGAATATTGCAATAGCTGTGATATCTGTTAGAGTACAGGTAAAACATCCAGGAGGGATGAGATTCCTTTGGTTCCACAGGTAACTTTACAAGCATTTGACAAATGGGCTATTGATTTTGTTGGACCAATCAATCCCCCTGCAAAGAAATCTGGAGCAAGGTACATTATTACAGCAATTGATTACCTTTATCGGTTGGCCGAAGCTCAACCAGTCAAGGATTGTAGTGCTGCTACAACTACAAAGTTCATTTTTGATAATATTTTGTCAAGGTTTGGATGTCCTAGAATTCTTATGAGTGATCAAGGATCACATTTTCTGAATATGACTATTGAAGCATTGACAGAAGAATTTCAATTATATGATCATAAGAGTACTGCCTACCATCCTCAAGCAAATGGAACTATCGAATCCTTTAACAAGATCCTTGGGCACGCTCTGACGAAGGTTTGCAATGTTAACAGGAATGATTGGAATCTTAGAATTCCAACAGTATTATGGGATTATAGAACCACTTGTAAGAAGTTGATAGGCCATACACCTTTTAGGATGGTATATGGACAAGAAGCAGTTATGCCCATGGAATACATTGTTCCTAGCCTCAGAATATCTGCCTTCATAGGGATGGATGATCCAGCTATGTTGAATGAAAAGCTGATGAAGATACTGGAACTAGAAGAAGACAAATTCATTGCAAGTTTCCAGCAGCAAGTGCAGAAAGCTAGAGAAAAAGCATGGCATGATAGACACATTAAGAAGAAGCAGTTCCAGAATGGTGATCTTGTGCTCTTATATGACAATAAATTCATGAAGTTCCCGGGTAAGTTCAAGACACATTGGAAAGGACCTTACATAGTTCAGAAAGTTACTGATGGTGGCACATTTCAGTTAGCTAAATTGAATGGAGAAATTTTTCCCTCCATGGTGAATGGAAGTAGATTAAAGAAGTACAGGGACAAGCCTAAACCCCCTGACCCAAAGTAATAGCAAGAAGAAGAGTCTAAGTACCAAAAATAGTTGAAATTGGGTAATAGACTATAATGAAGCTGTTCTCAGAGAAGATTTGGTAGATTGTAGGAAGTGTCAAAGGTTGTGGAAGAAATTCTGTCGTGGGTGCGAAGCTCGAAGCTCTGACGAAAATGGTGTCAGGATGTGTCGAAGGTACTCATTGTGGCGAAGCTGAAGTTAGTGGTCGTGTCGAAGAAGAGAGGTGTGTCGAAGCTGAAAATGTGACTGTTGGAAAAAAAATCAGATTTCACGGCACCAGTACATTAACTATATTAACTGACTACAATGATGAGATTTTGAGGAAATCTAGCACCGTTTGGACAAGATCTACAGCTACTTTGTCAGATTTGGTGTCTTTAATGCATATTTATGGTAGAATTGATCGTTGGATTCTATAAGAAGTCACCCATACCTACGAATTTCGTATTTACATAGTTTAGTGAGTTGAGTCCATGTCATCTTATCGCGAAGTCCAGGAATTGTTGAGCGAATTCAAAGAGAGGGGTCTGCAGAATCTTATGAGCAATCCACCTACATATTTGCCTCGTGAGGAAACTCCCCCAGAGCTGAGTCAACCAATGCAGAAATGATCAACCAGGAAGAAATATAAGGAAAAAGTTCGTTCTAAGCGGAACGAAGAAAGGAATAAGCCATCAGGGAAGACACCAGAGGATCCCGCGATGAATCCTTCCGGAGTATTTGAAGACCTTGGTGATGAAGAGAATGTTGCACCACATCGTCCACCATATCTTCTGCCTATGCGACCAGGATTTCAGCCACCTCGGCGGACAACCAATTTCACATTACACACCCCTTCGTTGCCACAGGGTGTGCACCTGGTTGGAACAATGACAGGGAAAGTCAACTGAATCAAGTATGTATACCACGATACGAATGATCGTGGGAAATTTCCACAGTTCATAGTTGGGAAATATTTGCACTCTTTCCACTACCCGGAGACTAGTACGACACTACTGGAAGTGAAGTAGTGGGCTGCTAGCTTGGAGCAAGCCGGCTTGTTGAAGATGTTGAATGTTCCCCACTTTGGTCGCAGCACGTAAGTTACCATAGTGGTCAATCAACTATTGGCGTTGGTGCATGATGGGCACCTGTGGATAGGAAGCCAACGCGTTGCCATTGATGGAGAGCTCATTCACCGGATCACAGGCTTACCGAAGGAAGGGCCTGACCCTAGCATTGAGTTCATGGGAAAGCATGAAGATACAAAGCTAGCACAGAGCATGAAGGAACGATTTGGGCTAACGAAAGAAAAGCAAGGGTATCAAACCTCGACCATCCAACATCAAAACATTCACTTCGCTGCAGAGCTACTAGCATGCAAGCTAATGCGGAAGTGTAGGCCGAATGAAGTATCTGCACCGATTGTTAGTATTGTTGTGAACTGTGCCGAAGGCTACAGTTACAATTGGGTAGCGTACCTTGCTAAGGAGTTCCTCGAATATGTTCACGATGCACAGGAGAAAGGTATACCCTTTCATTACTCTTGGTTGTTAGTGCTTATTGCACTAGTAGGATGGAAAGAACCTACCGAGGCACAGTTTGTTGATGTACCTCCACACATTCCTTGTGCAGCAAGATACGCATCTCTGTGGGTGTCACAAGATAAAAAATTCCAATAGATGATGAACTACGTGTTCTCCTTCTACGCAATGAATATCTCCTATGAGATCCTAAAGACACTGCGGCTCACTAATGAGCTATTTTCTCAGTATGCGGGAGTGGCCAAATTCAGGGCTGACATGCATCATGTCTTCATCCAGGCTCACGCAGATGGCAAGCACAAATGGTCGAACCATACATAGTGAATGAGGAAGACATCCTCGTAGTAGTCAAGCAGTGGCCGGCTGAATGGATGAAGGATGCAGGAATAAGGTCCAGCATACCAATCCCCCCAGTGACAGATGTGGGCGCAGCAGAATGACCCACTCGAAGAAAGCGATGACCAAGATGAGTCGAACCAGGGCGGAGATGATGGAGCTGATGAAGAAGAAGAAGAATCGGTCAAAACCATTTCAAACCCCAATCACCCAGATAAGCGCAAGTCTCTCGAAGCAGAGGAAGTGACGAATCCTTCATCGAGAAAGAAAACTAAGGCACCGAAGGGTAAGAAAATCATTGAAGAGCCCGCCATGATGATTAAAGAGCTTGATTAGGCTCTGACAAAGTCCATAGAATCATTAACTAGCAAATGGTCAGATTTTGCAGCTACGCATCTTGATGCGCTCGCTGGCATAGCGCATCAAATTGCAGAACTCAAGGAGTTAGCAGCAAGACCAGCGACTGGCGCAGAAGCAAGCAGTTCCCCAACAAGCGCGCAGCCAGATACTCAGCAATGGACAGCCATAAATAACAGAGGGCAGGTCCCAAGTGCAACCCTCATCATAACTGATGCAGCCTCTCGATCGCAGATGAGTATGACTGTTCAGATAGACTGCGCCAAGTTGTCTATGTCGGAGCTACATCTGTGTCAGTTGGTAATTATGAATGAAATCCAAGAGCACGATAGCTACTCTCACAGGAAGTTAGAGAAGTCCATGAAGCAGAGTGAGAGCCTCGCAGCGCAGTTGGAAGAAGCTGAGAAGAAGAAGAGGGAAGCAGAAAGCAAGCAGGCTACACTGGCGTGAGTATTGGATGAAGCGTGTTGAAGTCTCCCTGACTTTGACATGAAGGCTGAAGAAGAACCGGAGCAGAGAATTTCCAAGCTGAAAGAATATGCACAACAGTCTCAAAGAAAAATAGAGAAGATGAAAGCAGAGCATGAGGCTCAAATTGCAGAGCTTCAACTTCGCATTACTCTTGAGAGTCCACCAGAGGTCAAGGAGCAGCGTCGCAGAGACATTTCAACCTCAGCAACGAATATCTCAGATCTAGTGAGCAGTGCATCAAAGCTGCTGGATGAAAACGTCGAGGCCTGGGAAAACTTACAAGACAACCCAGAAGTGGAAAAGCTGCAAGAAACAATCAAGCAGTGACAGGCATAGTTGGATGCAGTCAAAACAGAAATCAAGACATTGCCTCCTATACAGAAGATGCTTAAGGTAAAGCAGAGCAATGAGCTCCAGCAAGAAATTGAGGCATGCAGAAGGAAAGAAGCACTGTTGGTGAGCTCTGTACAGCCTCTCATTAATGAGGCTTTGGAGTTGAGCACTATTGCAGATAACCAGCTCAAAGTTTTGAAGGAGTATGATGCATTCACACAGGAAAAGGCTAGCGAAGCATCTGCAGCAGCATTACAGGAGATGGTGGAGAAGGAGCAAACAACCGAAGATATCATGCGCAACCTCAACAAGCAGTTCACTATCTTCACCAACAATATTCTCCCTCCAGAAAAGCAACAGAGTGTCCCGGGATGAGACACTAGTGAGTCTTAGGGGCCTATTGGGGCGCAGACCTTGAAGGTCCTTAATTTTGGAAACCCTGCAGTTTTGGCACGAAGCTTGTAAGAGGATTTGCGGCCCAAAATAGTCTTAGGGGTGTCAGGTTTGGGTCGAACCCCCTCTTTTTGTAAATAAACCATGGTTTAAAAACATGGTTTTTAAGACCATGATTTAAACACATGGTATTGTAATAGTGCACTAGTATAAATAGGCACTTATGTAAAGGAGAAAGGGCTTTTTTCGAAGGCTTTTTGTATGGTATGAATTGATGCGAAGCTAAGACCTGTTTTTAGGTTTAAGGTTAAGTCCCAGCTATGTGCGTGGACGACCTCTGCAGCTGAGTGCGCAGAGGGGTTTGGAAGGAAAGTACTGCAGCTTAGTGTGCAACTTTTGGGTTTTTGTAAGAAAGGATCTGTAGCTGAGTGCGCAGATTAGAAGAAGGTTCTACAGCTAAGTGCATAGTTTCAGGTTGTTGAGAAGATCTGCAGCTAAGTGCATAGTTTCAGGTTGTTGATAAGATCTGCAGCTGAGTGCGCAGATCAGAACTATTGTTTGTAAAGAGTTGAATAAAAATGCAGTTCTGTGGACGTAGCCCCTACACTGGGGGTGAACCACGTATATCTTGTGTTGTGGTGGTGTCTGTTTATTTTGTTTCTGCTATGTTTTTCATGCATTTGATAAGTAGTTAAAGGATAAAGTAAGATTAATTGTTAAGAAATAACTTCACTGTGAATTCCCAGTTAAGGGTTGAGCAAGTAACTGTCTGTTTATCTAAACTGCGAAGCTCTGTGTTGAATGATTAATATTTGTTAAGGCTAAAGGTACAGTAATATCGCTCTTTTTCCTGTAGAAACCTGATTCTGCGGCACCCCATAGCTGTTTCGGGTGAGACTGCAACCTGTCCGCAGGTTGTTTCCAAAAGGGCCAACACTGTGGGTCTTTTTGTTGGTTAAGATAATAGTATAAGAACCCAGGTCTGCACTATGGCCAATAGTGAAAGTGAGTGGGGGAAGCTTATATTTATACTGTATCATGTGGACTTTTTCATCTTACAACTGGAACCAAATTTTCTTCTATTACTAGGTGAGTTTTACTTTGGATGGATATTCGAGGGTTTCCTTTATGGAGATTCCTCAAGTAGATATCATATCAACAATTGTAATATGCAAGATGAAAAACAAATTGATGAGTTGGATGCAAAGACCTTGAAAATATAGGTGGTTTAAAAAATGGCACTAAAAAATGACTTTGGATGAGGAAGTTATGCCCCTTTTCAAGAAGGGAATAAAAGGGAACCAGGTGGCCACAAGGTATAGAGAAAAAAATGAAATAAAAACCCCCCTTACTAACTTTTCCTATAAACTCACTTTCACAAATAAGTTGTTTCAATAGAAGTGACCCCCTTTTATAAAACAAGTTGGATTCCCTTTTTAAAATATGGTTACTGTTAGATTTTTATCATTTAATTAATATGATCTAGGATCTTATCTGAGAGAATAACATGCATAGAAATAATCACAAGAGACAAGAGACACAAAGAATTTTCCTCGAGGAAACCATAAAGGAGAAAACCCCACAATTCCTCATAGATAGAATGAGAACCAAAATAAAAAGTAAAACCCAAAGATACAAAGATAATCTCCGACAATTGTTCTCTCTCTCACTTATGCGAGCTACTCCTCTCTCACTCATGCTCTACTGTTGAGTGTGTGTGTGTGTATCAAATAGAGAGTCTCACTCTCTATTTATACTTGTATTCCACTTGACAATTACTCTACAATGCTGACTTCACTAGGAGAGTCTAATAACCCTAATATGACTCAAATGTGGGGTCTATCTTCCCAAGTTACAATGGAGGGTTAACCTCAATGACTTTACATGAATTTATTATATTAATGATTATCCTGATTGGAGGAACAAACATCTCCATCGGGGTACAGTGAAATACAATAAGAAATATATAAGTCAATACATTTTGAAGTTACAAATACATCAACACTCCCTCTTAACTAGGAAGGTATTCTCTTGACACAGTTCATCAGTACAAGTATTCATCACTAGATCATCATCAAAGTTGGATCATCATCAAAGCTGTATCATCATCAAAGTTGGATCATCATCATCACTACTGCCACTATCTCAAGCAAATGGTGATATCTCTCAAATATACTCGTCATAGGAATTTCTATAGAGCCAGCCATTTTTCATGCTGGATGTAGGCCTAGCCTCCATGTAGGTATTCATCTACAGGGCCAACCCTTTTTCATTTTGGATGTAGGCCTCAACACTTATATCCAACCATGGGAGGCCAATCCTACCACCATGTTAGAAAGGATCAACAGTTACATCCTATCATGGGAGGCCCATCCTGCCACCATGTCGGAAAGGCTCAGCACTTACATCTGACCATGGGAGGTCTATCCTACCACCATGTCAGAAAGGCTCTCAGACTCATCACTTCCCCTTGGAAGGAACCTTGATCTGAAGAACAACAAGCTTCTCTCTAAAGTACTCAAACTTCACTCTAGCCATTTCTAGCATAGAATCACATCAGGGCTGATTATGTCCAAGGATGGCCTGCGAGCTTTGATAAGACTGATTACATATGAGGACAACCTACAGGGCTGATTACGTTTGAGAAAACTACAAGATTTATCAGGATTTTATGCTCAGAAAACCTGTCTCACTGGCTATGCTAGAACTCATCACCCCCTCTTTCGAGAGATCTTGATCTGGATCACATATTGGAGCTTCAATCCTCCTCTTTGCATCACACAAAAATGCAATTAAGATCAATCAAATTAAATAGTAGCTTTCAAAATAAACATACTACCTAACAAATAGCCCAGCAAGTGGCAACATATTTTTCCTTGGCTGTACTCAACACTATGCAGGACTCCATCCTGTCAAACTAGTGACCCATACTGGATCTTAAACTGAAGAAGAAACCCAAGGTTCTCTTCTTCTCAGTGGCGCTACCAATCCGATTCAACATAACCATGTAGGTTAGTCTTCTGATTCGAATCATAATTGAGACAATACTCAACTGTACCCTTTAGGTACCTCACTGCATGCTTTGCAACTAGGTGAGAAAGTCACAGATCCATAGGAAATGGATCAAGTCGTTCACAACAAAGCATGTGTCTAGTCTTTTATTGAAGGATGTCCATACCTTGTTCTGAAGGCTATCTTATGAATGTCTCCATCCTTGATTCTCACCTGATGGTAACCTGACCTCAAGTCAATCTTGGAAAATACCTTTTTCCTCTCATTTGATCAAAGAGGTCATCAATCCTAGGCAAAGGATACTTGTTATTTACTATGACTTTGTCTAAATGTCTGTAATCAATACATAATTTGAGTGTACCATCTTTCTTCTTTACAAACAGAACTAGTGTTGCCCAAGGAGACACGCTAGGTACAATATACTTCTTCTCCAACAACTCTTGCAGTTGCATCTTCAGCTCTAGCATTTCTGGTGTACTCTTCCTATAGGGTGTCTTGGACAAAGGTGCTACTCTTGGCACAAGTTCAATTGTGAAATCAATGTCCCTCTTTGGAGGAATCCCTAGAATATCATTAGGAAACACATCCCTAAATCCCTGTAACACATGAAAGTCCTCCAACCTAGGAGTTTCATTCTCTGGTACCTCCAAAATATGGGTTGCATATAACTGGAAACATTTTCTACAGAACTTCTTCAACTGCATTGCTGAAACCTGCCTCACAGAAATCACCTTTGGAATGCCTTTCACAATCCTTGAGTTTCCTTCTTCATCCAGGCACTCAAACGCCTTATTATAATAGTCAAGGTTTAATCTATGATATTCTAACCAATCCATTCCAATGAGAACATAATAGGAACGAAGGGGTAGAACATTCAGATCTACACAGGTGGCCAATCCATTCATAACCAATGGACATCTCTCCACCACTTCACTAACCTTTCTCTTAGTTCTAGTGGCTAGATGAACTAACCATGATTTGCTATGCTTTACTTTCTTAAGGGTACAAATCTCCACTACTCTAGGAGTAATGTAACTATGAGTAGAACCAGGGTCAATCAAAATAGAAATAGATTTCTCAACAATCTTACCTGCAACTTCAACCACCATTGACTGGTGATCTTCCTGGCGGTAATCCAATGCTGCATAAATTCTAGGGACGACCCTTGCTACTTGACCCACTGTTTTTGCTTCTTGAATGTTGTAAGCTGGCCTTGCGCTCTGATTCTTGAGTGGAAAAATTTTGCGCATGTGGGGTCCTCCACATCTCCAACATTGGAGTGGTTCTCTGATCTACTGTGGATCTCTTAGATTTTCTCCCGCCACTCTAGTTGGCTGCTTTCCAGCTTGGGATGGCTACCTCTACTGATTCTTGAACCTAGAAGGTTTGAAAAATTTATTCCTTGGGTCAAACTTCTCATTCTTATTGTCTTTCCATTTCTTATGTTAGTCAGGTTTCCCTTTTCTTTTCTCATAGCAATGCTTAACCTTCCTAATTGATTCTTCAAGATTTCTAGGTTCATAAAACTCGATTCTGTCTTTGTAAGACTGATGCAATCCACTCAGTAAACCTTGGATCTTCACTTTTTCATCTTTGATGTACCTGACATACCTTAACAGTTCTAGGAACTTATTTGCATACTCTTGCATGGTCTGCTGTCCCAATATCATCTCATGGAATTCTTCAATCTTGTCATCATAGTACCCGTCAGAGAGGTATTTCTGCTTGAAATACTTCTAGAACCATTTCCACTTAAGTCTTCTTTCACTGACCTTCCTTACTTGCTTGAAGTGCTCCCACCAAATGGATGCCCTTCCATTCAAACTGAATATGGAAAACCTTTCCTTCATGTTCCCTGAATAATTCGGAACTTGGAAGTACTTCTTTATCCCAAGAAGCCAAGCTTCAGCTTCTTGTCTAGCATTTACCTTGCCATCAAACGTAGGAGGTTTAGCCTTCTTAAGTTCATCGCGAGAGTGATCCCTATGGTGCCTCTTTCTCTTTCCCTTGCGAGAAGAAGAGCTTGAATCCCCACTTGATTCTTCCAAGTCAGAGGATCTACTAGCATTCCTTCTTCTTCTTTTGGTACTGCTCTTATTGCCTTCGAGTTTTACTATACCCTGTCTAGAGTCTATCTTTCTTTTCAAGTCTGTTAAACTCTACAACATAGCAGCATTCAACTGATGTTGCTCTTCCTAAGATTTAATCAAGCATCTCATGGTTGCTGCAATATCTTGCGGTGTCTCTTGGAATCTACTTCTATTAGACTCTATGTCATCATTTCCAACTTGAAAATTTTCATTAAGATTTCAAAAAGATTCAAATTTAAATCTAAATGTTAGAAGTTTAAATTAAAATATGTTACTTGAAATTTTCAATGTAATGTTTAAATAATATTAACAAATAAATCTATAATTTTCATATCTAAAAATATTCTTTACTTTTAATTTTAATTCATTGTATCCTTTCACATGATTTCTTAGGTTAAATGCATTTATAATATGGCTAAATACTTTGTTTTCATTTACAAAAGTATAAATATTTGTGAAATTAAAAAAAAATTAAGTTAAATAATGATTAATAATTCTAAGATATTTAATTCAATTTAAATTTATCATTTGTGATTTCTATGTTACAATTTGCTTTAGAAAAATTGTTTAACTAATTAAACCAACATAGATTCATCTTAAATTTGGATTTATTAAGCATTGAGAGGGATCCAATTTCCTGAGGTGTAATTTTGTTTTTATCTTAAATTTTTTTACACTTTAAGGAAAAATTTACCCCTCAAGAAATTGGATCCCTTTAGGTGTGTAAGATATCCAGGTTTAAGATGGATATATGTTGGTTTTTTATGAATGACAAGAAGTTTTTTAATTACTTTTTATTTTTGGTAAATTATGAGCAGACATAAGATTGCTACATTAAGTAACATGACAAAGATCTCCTCCCAGCCTCCTTTACCCTCCCTTCAACAGTATTCAATCACAAGCCCATCATCTTGACTTTAACCCCACTAGAAAATCTTGGCCCCATCCCCTTCCGATTTGGCTACAAGATGGAAAACTCATACATTTCATCAAAGATGTTTGGAATCAGCAATATCATGGTTCAACCAGCTTTGTATGGGAGTCAAAACTAAGAGCGGTGCGCTTGTCTATCAAGAATTGGGTAAAGATTGGATATAATAATCCTAGTAATCTTAAAACTAGGCTAGAAATAGATCTGGTCACTCTTCATTTATGCATGGAAACAAAAGAAGTGTCTCATACGCTCCTAAACCAGGAAAAGGAATTGAGCACAAAAATCTTAAATGTCGCAAGGCAGGAGGAAGAGGAATGATGAGTAAATTCTAGGCAATTATGGATCAAAGGAGGTGAGATTAACACAGAGTAATTCCATAAGCAAACTAAGGTTCGAAAAAGCTACAATTTCATCAAAGAATTAAAAGAAAAAAATGGTAATAAGATAGAAGGGCAGGAGGAAATAAAAGAGCACGCCTTCACTCACTTTCGAGACCTTTATACGGATAGTGAGGAGACAGACCCATAAGCTCAAGCAGACCTTCTCTTTGGAATTCCAACGCTCATTGAAGACACAAAGAATAGATAACTCTCAAAACTAATCATGGAATATGAGATAAAATATGCAATATGGTTTCTTCAGGTAGATAAAGCGCCTGGACCAGATGGATTCACCATAAACGTTTACAGGGATGCATGGGAAATCATAAAGGAAGATATGAAAATAATGTTAAACTAGACTAGGAAAAAAGATAAGATTGGCGGGGACACAAACTCATCATTCCTATCCTTAATTCCTAAAGAAAACATTCGTCCCTCGCTGGACTGATTGAGACCAATTTCATTATGCAACACTTCATACAAGATCCTCTCCAAAATTTTGGTCAATAAAATGAAGAACAACATAGGGCATCTCAACTCAGAATCGCAAGGAGGTTTTATAGCTGGGCGCCAGATACAGAATAATATAATTTTAGTATAGGAAGCTATCCACTCCAGCATGGAAAGAAAACATTAAGGCATGGCTATCAAGCTGGACATAGCCAATGCATTCGATAGGGTAAATCATTTTTTCCTTTTCGAAACCATGGCCAAATTTTCCTTCTCCAGAAGGTTTGTTAGATGGGTCAAAGACTGCATTAGCTACCCATGGATTGCACCGTTAGTAAATGACATACCCACCAATTTTTTCCAGGAAACCAGGGGCCTCCGCCAAGGCTGCCCATTGTCTCCCTTCCTATACCTTCTAGTGGCTAAAACAATGAGAATGAAACTTAAACGCACGCAGCATTTGGTGAGCTAAAAGGCCTGAAGATAGCGAGAGGAGTCAGAGCTTCCAACCACGCACAATTTGCAGATGACGCCATCTTTCTAGGAGGGGCATCTACCATCATCGCATCAAGATTCAAAGGTTCCTTATCTGTTTTTCTAAAAGCCTCTAACGACTAAGTGAACTCTGTTAAAACCAAAATCTATGGATGGAACCCCTCACTAGGCACCTTAGTAAGGATAGAAAGGACACTTGGGTTTGATGGCAATGCAGATTGGAATTCCTTCAATTATCTCAGGATCCCAATCTTCAAAGGGAAGAAACAAGTTGTCAATTGGAAAGGGTTGGTCAATAAGATCAAAAACAAAATCACATCACCAGAGAAATCAAAAGGTTTTTATGGCAGGGTGGCAATCCAAACAATCAAAGGAAATTCCATCTTGTGAACCGGAATATAGTTTGTACACCAAAAGACTATGGTGCCGCTGGGATAAGAGACCCAAGCAAAAAGAACCTGGCTCTGGGATCCAAAATACTCTGGAGAGTTGTTTCAGGAAAGAGAGCGTGGTGGAAGGAGATTCTACATAAAAAATACATGAGCGGTGATAGAAGAAGTGTGTAGACACCATCGATCAAGGGAAAAAAGGAACACCAATATGGGAGCTGTGCAAGAAGGAAGTGTATATTCTACAGGACCAACTCTACTAGATACCAGGCAGTGGCAAGCAAATTAAGATCTAGGTGTACAATATAGGACCTTCTTCCCTTGCCAAATTCAAATAGAATTTCACAGAGATGAAACGTTGGATGGACCAAGCAATTATTAGCACCTTATACGACCTCTCAAGATGGACAAGCAGTGGTAGATGGGTTGGCTGGTCTGAATTGGAGGTTCTGATTTGTCTGTGTGTAGATCACAACGCCTTCCTCTCCCTTCTACATGGGTCTGCTCCAATACACCACAACCTTCCAGATGAACGTGGATGGGGAAGGTCAGGCGTCTATGAGGTTAAATATGGGTATCATGTAGCAGCCGAGCCCACAGGAAACAACACATATGACAGGAAATGGGTTCAAGTGTGGAGCAGCGATGGACTACCAACAATAATAAAAAAATTATTGGAAATTGGCCCATTGAAAAATTTTGACCGCCGAGAATCTCAGGAAAAGAGGCATCACAGGCCCAATGAGATGTGTTCTTTGTAAAAATTCAGAAGAGTCCTCAGAGCATCTCTTCATAGAGTGCAAGTTCTCTAAGGAGGTTTGGCAGCAGATTTCTAAGACGAACTGGGATTTAACATTGCCAACAAACTAGAACGATTTCTTCACTTGCTGGAAAGATTACTATCAAGGATCCCTATCTAAAAAACCAGACTTTACCAGAGCATGGGAATCTCTCCCAAGATATATTTGTTGGAAACTATGGACAATAAGAAACATTGAAAATTTTGAGGGAAAAAAAATAGTCTTGGAAAAGTTGTTGCCACCGCAAAGGCACTTTGGGTGGAAGCTTTATCTATGAGGAAAATGGACAACATCAAGAAGGAACCTTTGACAAATGTGGAAAGAGCTCGGGATTCCGAGTTTTTGGGGGGCACTTCCTCTACTCCCTGGACTGAACCAAGGAAAAACTCCAAACCTCAGAATTGGCAAGTCAGAATGAAGCTTCAAGACTTCAATGTGTGGTGGAGGAATGTTGGTTGCAATTCCTTATTATTTGATGGTGCCTTGAAAGGAAATTTCGGGCTAGCAGGTGCGGATGGAGTCATCTTCGACTCTAAAGGAAATAAGATAAAAGAGTAATCTTGGGGAATTGGAAAGCAAACAAATAATCGTCCCGAATGGCTAGCTCTAATCAAAGGTCTAGAGCTTGCAAGGAATATTGACATTGAAGAGTTGGTGGTTTTTAGTCACTCGATGACGGTCGTCAGAGAAGCAAGGAACTTGATGAAGAAGCACAAGAACCCAGTGACCAAGACGCATCACATCATAAAATGCACCGTCGTTGAATACAAATCCATCAACTTCCTCTATCTTCTCAGAGCAAACAACCAGCAAGCAGACATCATGGCGAATAAGGGTGTTGATCTAGACTGTGGAGTCTTAGTTTGTGATCAAAAGGATTACAAGAGAAACTGGATACCTTAATTGTGACTACAAATTTTTCTACATATGTTTTGTTTTTGCGCTTTCTTACTTGGGCAGTTTGTCAAGAGATATAGTTTCCATAGATTAGGGAAATACCATGAAAAGTATAAGATGGTAAATAACGAACAAGGAGTCACGGACATGGTTCTCCTCTGGGAACAGTCCGAGCTCAGAGCTATATAATCTTTGATAAAACCTTTTATGAAAAGCTACTCAACCATTTTTGTTAAAAACAATAATAATAATTAAAATATATCCAATAAAAATATAATTAATTATTTGTGTTTAAAAAATTATTAATAGAATAAAGCTATATATATATATTAGACGCATGTTCTCCAATTTTTTAAATTTATTTACATTAAATTATATTACACTTCTTCTCATTAAATTGTAATATAATATAATAAACTCCCTAATGCAATAATATGAAGTTTACATACTAAACCCTCAATTATGTGAACATGCATAGATCATCAATTTTATGTTAAACATATGTAAGTTAGTGCATAAATTATAATAATTTTGCCATCGAAATTTGACTTTCGGACAAAGGTGTTTTGTTGTTTCTAACTTGTAATGATGGTAATGGTCATAATCAACTCTTGTGCGTGTGTATTAGTCATCTCACATTGAAAACATCCTTCCTAATGAGACTAGTAGGTTTCAATATTGCTTAAAAAGTCATTTACGAATAATCCGATGAGAAATAAAGTTTATATATATTATTATTATTATAAAAAAATAAAAATAAGTTAAATTTTATTATATAATTTTGAATAAAGATTGCAATAAATAAATAAATATATTAGATATATAAAAGAGTGGAAGTTAGTTAAATTTTATTATATAATCTTGAACAAACAAGGATTGCATGGTTGCAGACTCTCTATTGAGATCGTTGGAAGATGCAAGATAAACTACAAACAAGTGAAATAGCAGCAAAGCTGCTTATACCTGCCTCTTAAAATTTACAATAGGAACATATACAAAACTGTAAAATGGTTTGTTGCAGAAAAAAAAACAAAACAAATCTCTAATTCCATATTAATATAGAACAAATGTTGACATAATAATTTATGAAAAATTGTTGCTGTACTAGTAATATAATGAAAATATAAATAAAATAAAATTTAATAATGTAAAAGTAAAACTCTAATAAATATTTAATGTTTCTAGTGATATCTTTATATACTCTTAAATATACCATCTACTAGATAGTAAATTACCACACATACTTTAATTTTATTAATCTATATCTATTAGGTAGTAAATAACCATATATACTTTAATTCCATTATCATATGAAAGTCTTATTTCAACAAACCAACAAATATAGGCATAAAATATTTTTTACATTATATCAAATAATTTGCTATAGAAAATAAGCAACATAGTTGCTTAGTACCTTCCTATTAACTAAAAGAATGTAAAGTAAATTAGTGCCTAATTTTTTTTAAATATTTTAGTATATTAATTATATTCAGTTTAAAAACTAAAATAACTATCCCATATGAAAAATATTATTCCAAAAGTTTATATAGTTAATAATTGAGAGAAATTAAAGACAATATAGTTAGTACTTTTTATATATAAATAGTGTTAAATATTAGTTATGTTTCATTTAAAAACTAAAATAATGATCAAATATATAATTTAAAAAAATAGAATTCCTTAATTTCTTAGTTGTTATTAAATACTTAAATAAGTATAAAATATGTTATTACATGTTAAAAAATAAAATATGATTTTTTTGTTTGCTAATTGGGAAAATAATAGTTTGTAGTTAATTATAGTTAATACAACAAATAATTGAGAAATCAAGGTCTTAAGAAAGCAACTTCATAAACTACAAAGTTAAGTGACAATCTATTTTAGAATGCTTTCTCCTAATTATTCATCAATTAAAGATATATTGCATGGGATTGGAATCCGCAATATAAAGTGACTCACCAAACAAGGACTCAATACAAAGAAAAAAGTTTGATTATTATTTATTTATATATTTTAATTATACTTATTAAATTTCATTATAATTAATAAAGATATTGCTAATAATTATGTGGTACTTGCTATATAAATTAGTTTTCTTTAACCTAAAAAGTCTTTTATTAAAATATGTGTAACACTTCATTTCATCTTAAAACAAGGGAAATAAACAACTAATTGTTGTTAATAAGATTATATTAATAATTGAAATACCATTTAATATTAATTTTTAATTTTTAATTGTTAATATTCAACAAATATAATTAATTAAAATCAAAGAATAATATTGTTTATTATATATTTTAACCAACATAGCATTAGTTATAAAAAAAATGGAAATTGCAATTGCTTTCATATTTAAATTAAAAAAATTCATAATCATTAAAAAAAACTTCTACACTTATAATTTAAAAAAAATATTATAACTCATTTAAAACTAAAAAATATAACATAACCCAAATCCATTAACACACAAATTATATCACATTTTCAAACTTACAATTATATTTTATGAATTGGTACTAAATGAAATGCCTTTTTTAAACCTAAAAGCCCATTGTTATGATTTCAATCATAGTAGAGCCTCAAATTGATTTTAAATATCAATTTGAAATGACTTTTCCTTTTAGTATTAAAGTCAATTGTATAATTATTTGTAGTTGAGAAAAATTAAAATAAGTTAATGAAATAATCTTTGCACTTATATTGATGTTCCACTCAAGTGATCTTTCTGTTTACCACTAATGTTTCACTATTTTATATGTGTAAATTGAAACTCTTTCAGTTCATGAACATAAAATGGGAGTTTCATGTAGTGTAATGGACTTGACCCAGTATTTGGCATGGATGCTAACCAGATTATTTTTTGTAAAATTGTGGATTTAATTTTTTTACTTTTTCATCCAAGTTGAGAAAACAAACCAAAAAAAGATGAGAATGTCAATAAGAAGAAAAAATTACATTAAAAAAACTTCAATAAAGTTGTTTTTTAATGTATGTGGGTGGGTCATATGTATATGTAAGATAGAAAATATAACAAAAATGTTGGAACTAAATCCAACTTCAACCAATAAGTGGAATAAGCAATAAAGTTGCTTAGTACCTGCCTCCTAAGAAGAGATTGAAAACAAATATAATTACAATTTGAAAGAAATTAAAACAAAAATGAATTAAACAATGAATCACACATAGTATAGACATTTAATAAAAGAGGAAAATATTGTAATCATAAACATGGTTTCTTTATGAATTAGAAAAATGTAAGTTTTGTACGAGTAAGAGAGAGGAACAAGGATCCATAAATAGAAGAGTGAATGGTATTAGAATTAAAGTCACATAGAGTTTGCAAAGAGAGGTCATAATCTTAGCACAACCCTTTGCTAAGCTTCTGAGGTCACATAGAATTGAAGTCACAATACCTTAAAGAAGAGAGAAATTAAGGGCATAAGTCTTGATAGTCTTCTATGCCATCTATGGTCCATTCATAGGGTCTTAATAGTTTATTATACAAGTTAGGGACACAAGTTTTCATAGTTTCTTTTACAATTCATGCTGGACCATATATAGGATCCCAAAACTCCATAATTTTTTTAAATATGTAATATTCGTTTTATAATTAGGATAAGTTTATGTCTTTTAACCATTGGTAGTCTGCACTACACAGTGCACTACTATGTACTACAGAATCTCCCGTGTACATGTTTTTTAAGCTCAGGGCTACAGAATCTCCCGCGTACATGTTTTTTAAGCTCAGGCGAAAGTCATCGTCAGTCACTAACAGTACTACCATAAAAGCCTCATGAACATTAAAGCTCCGTGTATAGTGTAGTGTGAAAATACAGAGGATCCGCCCTGTGTACTCATCAATCAAATTAGGAGCTTGATATTTTTTTTTCCCTCAGTAAAGGAGCTTGATATAAGGGTGCGAGGTGACTCAACTCTCTGAGAGTTATTTCCTAACATTTCTCCACGACTTTGTTTGAGGAACCAGAGCTCTTCCTGTTCTCCGTCTGTGAAAGATGGACTCCAGCACTAACGTTGTTATAGCGAAGATAGAGGAAAATTGGGTTATGCAAATTAAGGAAAGACTGGATGGAATACAAGAAGAAGAAGTGGAGGAGGAGTTGCGTGTGTTTGTGTTTCATGTGCCCAAAGAGTTATTAGCACTGAACCATGAGGCTTACATTCCTCGGTTTGTTTCCATCGGACCCTATCACCGTCAGAGAAGTGATCTCCATGATCATATTGAGCGCTACAAACTCTCAGCTGCTTGTAGATTTCAGAAAAGAATCTACGGATCCAAGTTTGAGACCATCGTTGTGGAGGAATTTAAGAAGCATGACAAGCAAATCCGAGGCTGCTATGACGAATTCATCGAATATAAGGAAGAAACCTTGGCGTGGCTCATTGCTTTGGACACTGTCTTCCTTCTCGAACGTTTGCAGTTTTATGTCAGAAATGCCGACCAAAGCTTCTGCATGGACTTCAAGCAACTGGGACCGGTTTTAGATCTGTATGGCACCGTCGTTGCCCAAAACGCCATTGTCAGAGATGTGATGATGCTAGAAAATCAACTGCTGGTGTTTCTTTTGCAAAAGCTTTTGGAGTTTCAATTTGAGGGTTCTAAAGCAAATGTTGAGAAGAGGCTCCGCAGGCTGCTAAGACTCGTATGCCAAGAATTATCTCCTTTCACCTTCAAGTTACCCGATGATTCAAAGCTACATATAGACATTAAAAGAGGGCACTTGCTGGAGGTGTTGTACTACTCTATCGTTCCTCTTTCCAACAATCATAACACAGCTAGTCCAATTGAACAAGAAATTAGCCATACTTCTGATACATCCATCCTGTCAACCGTTATACATGAAAACGATGCACCTGTTGCATCCCAGATGTCAACCATTTCACGATTTATATGGAACAATTTCTCTTTCAAGATTGGCCCCGTCGGTGCGTCGAACGTGAGGCTTCTGCAATTTGTGAAGAGGTTGCCCTTATCTGATATTCTTGCTACTCTTGGGAAACTGCCTGGTCTGCGTTCGTTTAAGAGTCGCTTGGCTTTTCATGACAATTCTATTCAAGATGCCATCAAAACTATGGAGGGAGAAGTGGAAGAATCCTATGCTACGATCATACTTCCCAGGCGAGATGAATTAGCTATTCCATCTGTGGCCGATTTATACTTTGCAGGTGTCAGATTCTTAGTTGCCCATGGAGACTTCAGCACAATACGATTTGATAAGGTTCGACTGAAGTGGGCTGTCTGCAAGTCAAATTTTGGTTCCGGAATAAAGTCAGTCTTTGAATTATAAATAACATAATAATAAAATAAATGCTGATGTCATAGTAGCCATGTGTCAAGTGAAAACCAGATACCAAACTCCAAAGCTGACATCATTCCTGATTGGCCAATTAGAAGTTGACAAAATAGCAAGGGCAAATATTTTTATTAAAATTTAAAATATTTTTTGGCAAACTCCAAAGCTAAACTTTAGAAAACAGATTTTAAATTTTTGGTCAGCTGCAACTAATAGAAAGGTCAAAAGGAAACCGATTGCTATATACCTGCTGAGGCAGGTATAATAAAAGAAGAAATTGCAGGCTCAATACAGAAATGAAAGATAAACGTTTCTAGAGAGCAAGTGACCATATGATCAATACAGAAATGGATGGTAAGGAAGTGATCATATCATCAATACAGAAATTGATTATAAATCCTTATATGATTGAGTCAATAACAATATCAAGGTGAATACTTACATGATTAAGTAATAACAAAACAAAGGTTACATGATTAAGTTAACAACAAAACAAAGGTTAATAGTTAATATACTAACTAATTTTATTAATCATTATAAAATATATGACTATATTATAAATTATCAAAATGAAGGTCAATTATTACATGATTAAGTTACTAACAAGAAAAGTTAATAGTTAATAGGTGCTGAATTAATCAATTATACTGATTAATTTTATTAATCATTATAAAATATATTATATCACATTATAAATTATTAAAACGTATAATAATAATAATAATTACTTTTTACTTCAAGTTATAATTTATATTAACTTATATTTGAAAAAGTCTCTTTCATTGTAAATGGATTATATGTTTAAATGTTGTTGTTATTGCGCCGAGAGGCGCTCTACAGCCCAGTATGGGGGAGATCTTGTCACGTGATGTAACGTGATGTAACGTTACTAACATGTCGGCAAAAAATAATAGTGAAAGTGAATATTATGGGAGAGATCTTGTCACGTGATGTAACGTTACTAACATGTCGGCAAAAAATAATAGTGAAAGTGAATATTATGGGAGAGATCTTGTAACATGATGTAACGTTACTAACATGTCGGCTAAAAATAATAGTGAAAGGGAATATTATGGGAGAGATCTTGTAACATGATGTAAAACTTGCAATATTGAATAACTAATGTAAAAAGTAGTAAATATTTTGTCGGCCTAATCTTGTAATGTTTGTCTATTCTTGTATGACAAAGATATTGTAACATTTGTCTAACCATAATTTGTAACTTTTGCAACAAAATACAAATAAGAAATAAACACCATAGCTATATAAACACCATAAAAAATAATAAAATCCAGATTCTACGGAGAAGGCAAAGAAAAAAAAACCAAGGAAAATGGAATCTGTTCACCATCTCCAGCTCCAGGATTAATTGCAAAATGTTTCCAAAGTTTTAATTGCAAAACCATTGCCAAGATTTAAGGCTGGGTGTCTTTTACCAACCAAGCATTTAAAATATGCCTCAGTCTGAAACATTCCCACCTTTCACCCAGCCTAGCCTAGATCCAAATCTGAAAATTCTATTGCAGAAATAGTTTATGATAATTGGTGTGGCATGGAAAAACAACCAATAGAATCAGCTGATCGACATCTCTGCATGGGAAGACAGTGCTTTGAAAAAACGTTTATGCTTTGGGGATATGTACATGTCTATTTGGAATCATTCTCTGCAGTATTTTATGCAGGAGAACAGTGCCACGAAATAGCTCAAAATCAGTTATTTTTAAGACAAGGTTAACATAGATCCTTTTCTTTTATTTTCTAAATAATTTCAGAAAAGAAATCCATCCTATACTAAAATATCCATTGGGTCACGATCCTGAGAAATGTAGGTACCAAATTTAGCATGTTTGTAGTCACAATCGAGGTAATTAATTGCAATATTCAAATCGAATTGTTCTTCACTTAACTTAAAAATTTGCAGGTACTCGCACAGTACAAAGCATCGAAATTTTAATATACGTTAAAAAGAAAGTAAAGAGACTTAAAAATTCAGTATTTTCATAAATATCGCGATAAACATGTGAAAAAAAACCTAACGAGTTTGGTGCATAAGTTTTAAATTGCATGTGTGTGCCAACTATGGCATCAAGCTCCTTGTGTTGGAGGAGCTTCTTCATGTATTCGTTAACTGCATGTAAACGGACAGCCGCATTGTCTGCATCCTCCATGGTTGTCCCTTTGTTCTACGCTGCCTCTGTTGTGGGTTTTCACCCGCTTTTTCAGTCTTCGTGCTCAAAGTTTTGGGCCATACGAGGTTCGAGACACGGGGTAAGGCCAGGGGATTTGAGCGTCTGATTTGTTTAGTTTGTGGAAATTGCAGAATTCTTTGGTAGGTTGTGACTCTCCGGAAATGTGAACAATGGAAAGGATAACTCGTTACGAAGGGGAATGATCTTGAGTGTGAAGCACAGATTAAAGTGAAAAGCATTTCTTGTTTGTGGGCGGTACCATAAGTGGCAACAAATAGAGTTTCTCTCCCTTCAAAAGTTCAAGT
>LPNX010288285.1:627860-723660 GCA_001517045.1 Pseudotsuga menziesii
ATAAAAAATATTTATGTCGGCCATAAATAATATTAAATATTAATTATAAAAATATTATATGTAGACCTTAAATAAAAAGATGTGTCTTTTGGTTTCAATCAAATCAATGGCTATATATAGAACACACCAAAGCTGATAGCTCCTTGAATGCAATACTTAAGAAGATGTTTGCACCTGGATTAGATATTTGATCCCTCTCGGCGCTTGATAGAGCCTAGGATTTGGATCTATGCTGGTTAGTTATTATAGCTCTTCAATAGTATTATTCTTTCAAAATAATTAAAATTTAAATATATACAACAAACTTTTATTTGTGATATAAAAATAATTATTTATATAAATCATAATCATTTTCATATTAATAATACAACATAAAAATAAAAAATATTAAGTATATTGATCGCAAAGTGTTTTAAAATTTATCTATGTTCGCAAGATATTTTAATGTTTATTAGCTAACATAGGTAGTATCTTGCTTGTTTGATCAATCTAACCCTTCTTTGTTAACTTCTATAAATTTAAATCTAAGCCAACATTTGCTTAATATCTAAGGTCGTTTATAGCTTACTCATTTCTCACCATTCTTTTTTGTTTATTTTCGAAGTAAATGTGCTCCACAAACACATTTACACTCCCCTATTCAAAACAAAAACAAACAGAATGAGTGAAGGAAGCATTATACTAAGAAGGAATTGACAATTGGGCGTTGTGAGTTGTGAGCTCTATCGGATGGAATTAACGTGTGGTAGGAGGTATGATTGATTCATGGAGTGAGGCAACAGATCTACCCTAATAAAAAAAACACTTTAAATTGGAACTAGGGTTAGACTTTGACAATTTATTCACATATCGATTTGATTTTATTGTTTTAATAGTATATTCACTCTTATTAACCCACAAAATTTATATATAAATATTTGGATCATAATTCACAACCAAAACAAGTTATAACAAAAAATTTGATTGTCACATTCTATCCCTCATTGAAATTAAATTGGTGCATGGTCTCCACATGGCAATGATGGCCATGGAAGGTGGGGTTCCACAACAGTCTATTAGCAAGACTGGTGTCTAATATTGATCTGGATCACAATCCACTTGGCCATAGCTTCCACTGCATGTATAAAAGTATCCAGAAACCATTTCTGAAATCCAGTTCATTCGTCGATGTGCTTAGATATTGAAGACACTCAGATCCTCTATAATATCAAACACAACCCGTTTACCCCACCATCTGACGTTGGGAATGTGGTTACTATGCAAAGCAACTGTCAGTGCATATTAACACATGCCAAAATAGATTTTTTGTGATCGTCACTTAGAGAGGTGAGGCATGCCCCCTGCCTCTAGAGGGTTATTAACCTTTGTGGGAATATTTCTAACAACTCCTGGAAGCTCAATGATTTCCGTAGTGGGCCACCTTCACCTTATGCTTAGTTCATGGTCAGATGAGGATCAAACAGAAACCCCTCTATGCCCTTTTTTCTTGATCAATTGAAGGATTATGAATGATCATTATTAATTAGAATAGAGGATCTTCACCCCATCAGATGCAATTATCACCCCGCTTATCACTATCCTATGCATTCCTTGTAAAAAAAATTGCATCCAAGTAGATAGACATGCCAAGCACTCTGTTCGGTTGTAGACCAATAGTGGATCCCCTAGAAAGAGGTGGAGATATTCTAGAGATAGGTCTTTCTTACTTCTAGTGTGAATTAGTCGTTAGAAAAATGAAACAATCATGATGGCGTTGAGAATTCCTATTCCACTGTAACATGGGATCTAGATGAGAAGATAATGGTTATCCATTTTTTCGCTTTCAAATTTTTTCGTGTCATGATTATGTGTTTAATTCCAATCCTGCATATTGCAGATAACCATGGCCACCAATATTCAACTAAGTAAGGTGTTTTCTACAAAATCCATGGTCTTAAAAGATCAAATTTGTGTGTAGAGTGACATAGAGGCACCCATGGTCGACGAAATAAAGGAACCAGACATCTCGATGCCAACCGACAAATTGGATGGAAATAATATATCAATTGTAACCATTTCACAGGAAGTAGAATGTTGAGATCTACTACATGCCAGGCTATCAAATCCAAAGCTAATTAGCTGACAAGGATTCATGCCCACATTCTAATTCATATAAATTATGTCAGTGCAAGATCCATTTTTATGTTATATGTAATTTACAATTAGCATCGAAAATATTAGGGGCTAATCTTATCCCATGGGATAAATTTAGTGGTTTTAAATTTTTAATGAGATAAATTTTTAGTAAACAACCGTTAGGTATGATTAGCTCACATTTTATTTATTTATTTTTAATGAATAGGAAGTTAGCCCCATTGAATTTAGAAAGGGGAGAAAAGATGAAACAATTTCTCCCCTCTAAAAATAGATTTAAACCTATGTTTTCCCATGAAAATATCTAGGCATTTCCCATTCACACCTGATTGATGATGCTAGGGGATCTTTTTCCTTCTATCGATCATGGAAATCAAAGTCAGAGTTACGTTCATCCATATTTTATGGGTTGAATCTCATTTTTCAAGTTGATTAATGTACACATGAGAAGGGACTTTTATATTTAGTATCAAGTCTTATATTGACCCATTTTCATCTAGGAGAGTTATGAATCCCATTTCCTCAGATACAAATTTTCCCTAAGAAACATGGGAATTGTGAAGCTCATGATTGATGATGCAAAAATAATGTTTCTGTAGGTGTTTGGGGCATCATGCCTAGGGGAAAGGACTTCATTCATAGCCATGTATTTTGTAATGAAAAGGGTCATGACACCGCTTATAACCACTTCCATTTTGTTTCTACTTGTGTTTGTGTTCTCCTTTCTAGGACAGGCCATGGGTGGAGAAACATGGAATTCCATTGTCTTTGTTGCTTCTTTTGATTTGGGAGTTGTCATGTATTTTGAAATGTTTCTTATTTTGTTTATCCTATTACTATATATGGTTTTATACTTTATATGAAAGTTCACCAAGACTTCACAATATTTTATAATTTAGTAAAACATTCACAAAGACTTTACAAGGTTTTATAATTTAGTGAAAGATTCACCAAGGTTTTATAAGGTTTTATGATTTATTGAAATATTTGCCAATATTTTACAAGATTATATAATTCAAGGAGAGATTCACCAAAAAAATTATATATAAATAATATAACATCGATAAAATAACCTTCATATTTTCCTATATATCATGGGAACTTGCCCATTTATTATACATATAAATTTAGGGGGGGGGGGGGGGTGTTCTTAAAATTCTCCCTGATGATTAGTATCATTTCAAACTCTGATATTTTGATTTTGATTTTTGTTGTAGCTGCTATTGCATAGAGCATGCGAGATTTTGACGATTGAAGATGTGGATGTGGCTCCTCCACAGGAAATGGAAGTGAGAATCAAAGTGCATTATACTTCCTTGTGTCACACAAAACTTATTTTCTAGAAAGAAAAGGCAAGTTATAAATATCTAGAACTAAATTTAATTAACATATACACGAATTATGGTATAGATATTAACATATCCTTCATACTTCATTGTATTATGCTCTGGCTTCTCTTTATACTAACTATAAAATAACATATTATGAAATGGAATTTATGTATTACACTCCCATCTCAAATATGTAGTCAGTGTTTTTGCAATTGAAAATATCTCTAAACATGGGTGAGCTTCTTGATATGAATTTCTGGGGGCATATGGTCTAAATTCATATGTATAAGTCATAAAAGCATTAATTGGAGAGGGAATCCTCTCTCATTCATCATAAAAGCATTAAATGGAGAGGCCACCCTCTCCATTCCATGGTATGGCCCCAAGGCACATTATAATAATGTTATAAAAAATCACTCTTCCTTCTCAATAAAGCATTCAAGGATTGTTTTCATCCTACATTTCTCTTATTCTATTGAGTTATTGGGTTATTGGTTCTGAGTGATTTTCTTAGTATAGTTTGAGAGGTGAGGCTTAAATAACCCTCTTTGAGCCTCACCTCTCCATGTATCCTATATACTCTATGTTTATTTATCTAGGCTATTCACATCCTAGATCTTTTTTATGTGTCTTTCTGACAGCTACTCCATTATGCTATCTCTTCTCCTCCTCTCTCGACATCCATGCCTCAGGGTCTCATACCCCAAGATCAAGATCAATGTTACCAAAGAAGGTAATCATTCCATGGGAATGAGGGTTTGAGCATAGTTTGGATTCAAAGATCTGTAGGAATTTACAACCTCATTTTGTCACTCTCAGAGTTTATTTGTTGGTCCATACACATGTTTCTATGTTATATCCATAGATTCCATGATCTCTACAACATCCTATGTTTCTCTACAAACCCTTGGAAACCTACACTCATTAATTTATGGAGGATGACCCACTTCTGAAAACTTTAGAGAGATGCTATGATCTCTACAATATGTTTCAAGGGGTCTTCCATATGCCATTTGATTTTTTTTTGTCATTTAAAATGGGTATTTCGTGATTTTTCATTTGCTTCCTGGTTTGTGAGATATGTTTATTTGAAGTAACACATGTTTTTACACAATGCATCCTGATGTAAAGAAACTTTAAGGAAGTACCATGGAATCCACATAACATATCAAAGGCTCTACCATATCTCATTGGAAAGTTATTTCTGTCAACTAAAATCGGTATTTCACGATTTTTCATTTGGATTTATGGCTTGAGAGATTATCATTGATTGAAGCAACATATTTCTGCAAAAAGAGTGTGGGTGCATCGCCCGAGATTCAACAAACATTTTCTCATTACTTGGGCCACAAAAGAGAAAAAATGTTATATGGATGGAAAGGTCTCTTCGAAATCTCAAATGGGTCTTTAACAGAATTCAGTTTCATCATTTGTATCAAAATATATGAATGGATTTGCAGCAAGACATCAATTGCACCAAAGATCATGAATTTTTCAATTTTTAAACTTTTATTAAATCCTATTGTAATCATGGTTATGATTTAACCACAAAAAACCCATGGTTATGGGTCAACCAGAAAAAAACCCACAGTTTTGTATTGTAATCATGGTTTTGTGTCAACCACACAAAACCCATGATTATGGTTATGGGTCAACCACACAAAACACATGGTTAAGGGTCAACCACACAAAACCCACAATTATGGTTATGGGTCAACCACACAAAACCCACGGTTATGTATTGTAATCATGGTTAGGGGTCAACCACACAAAAACCACAGTTAGGGTTCAACCACACAAAACACATGGCTATGGGTTATCCACACAAAATCTATCGTTATGGGTCAACCATACAAAACCCATGGTTAGGGGTCAACCACACATAACCCAAGGTCATGGTCATGGTTATGGGTCAACAAAAAAAACCCACGGTTATGGGTTAACATAACAAATCCCTTCTCTTCATTGGAAAATAGCACATTGTAATCATGGGTATCCTTTTAGCATGGAAATATGGGGACCATTATTTTCTAAGGGGGGAATAATGATCCAAATTTCAGGAGGCATGTTGTAGAGGAAATTGTTCCTATGGCTGGGGGTTATGAGGCCACCAACATACTAGGGTTTAAATACTGATGTATAAATTTCTATAGGAAAACATAAGAAAGATTCAAAGTTTAGATAGGTTCATACCTTATGTACTGAAGGTTGATCCTTACTTCCATTCACTCTTCCTCATGCTCCTCTTTCTCCAAGAGACCTGTAAAACAAGTTTAACCTTCCTCAAACCAAATTGACTACATGAAAGGGGATCATATTCAACAAAACATTAAACCCTAATATGATAAACATCATCATATAATCATAAACAGAGATTTAACATCAATCAGACAATGATTTCGAAATGAAAGAGCATAACATATTTATTATCAAGTGGAAGAAGTACAAAGTTTACCTTCTCCTCAATCTAGCCACCTCACAAAACCTTGATCTGGTTCTCCTACTTCTCTTGTCCAAGGATCTCAGCCTACAAACTCTGCAACATAGGAAGATGGAATCTAGGGAAAAGGTAGGGGTAATCAGAGTCCCAATTCCACTAGCATAACAATAAAAATGTTAAGTTGCCCTCATGGACCTCTCTCCATCTCTTATATACTTTTCTAAAGAGATAGGGTTGAATAAGGATCAGTTACAACTGTAGGACCAGTTCAAAAACCACCCAAACCACCCCTAATTTGAGGATGATCATAATTTTATATTTTTTTGGCCACTTCAGGGGAAATTTGTAGGTTTTATGAAGTAGAGTCATGAGTGTCAAGGAAAAGTCATAGGTTTGCTTAGAAAAATCACAAATGGGTTAAAAAATCTATTTTTAGGGTACTTCCATGCATTTTTCATTGTTTGGTGTCTTCTAGAATTTTTTTCCTTACTTAGATACCTTTCTGATGGTTTAGATAAGACTTCAAACAGAGTTATATAAATATAGATATTTATCCTCCAATCAAGGTGTTTTTTCAGTGACTGACAATTACTTTTTATGAAGTGTTGTCATGGAAGTGTTTACATGCGATGAAAACATATGAAAGTGGTCAGAGGTAGAGATGTGTCGTTTTAGGCTATAATATATTCCCCCTAATGTATAAGGTTAGAGGGGAAGACGATAGCTGAAATACATTATAAAAAGGAAATATATGAAACAAGAAGTCGAAAAGACGGAGAATCCAAGATCATAGGCTTGAACAAAGGAGCCTAATGTCAAACAAAACTAATATCTGAGACATATGTATATACAAATGACCGCCATAAAGATACAGTCGAATCCAACATGCATATAACTGATATAACTATCATGGTCGTACAATATGAAAAAAGGCACCATATAAAATCTAAAGGAGTCATGGACACAAATGAACAAGGTGGATCCATTCTCAATAATCGATCATAGCCACAAAAATACAAGGTGGATCTATGTCTCAGTGAATGTAAAATGAAGTGTGACAAGGTCTTGCGCAACTCAGGAAATAGCAAAAGAGGATGATTCTACTGATGACCTAAGTTCTTCAATACACTTCCTAAAGGTATGAATCCTAACCATGTGAATAAAGGAGATGAAGTCGAACATGGAGGAAACTATTTGATTACCGGTTAAGAAATGCGAGGGAAACCACCATGAATGAAAATGGTCCCTAAGGTACCTAATAAATTATAAAAAGCGTGAATAAATGGTATTGAAGTCAAACACTTGAAGAATCCATCGAGTAGGAGACATTAAGGAATTCCCACTACCCATTAGTGAGGGAAATTGCCACTTATGACTGCAATCCCCAAGGTACTGTCATAAACTCTAAATCTCATTCACAGAGAAATATGTGTTGTTCAATAGGAAGAGTTATGTTGTAAGAAGGGCATTAAAGAATCCTCTATCATCCAACATGAGGTAAGTCAAATACTGATTGGATCTTGAACTGGAACAAATTTTTGCAACAAGGACCTCCGGAGACTAGATGTAATGAATTGATACAAGGAGTGGCCGACACAAAAGGTCAAGGAAAATGCAGAATGGCCGATAAAGGTTTATTCTTGAACAGTGAACATGACACAATAGTGACATAGGCATCATCCCTACTGACCTCAATTTGTCTCAATTCTGGGATGTAAATACTGTAAGACTTTGATGACTCACTATATCCCACAAATGTTCCCTTCTTTCCTTAAGGTTCTAGCTTCATCCTCTTTTATTCAGGCACATGAATGTAAACTAGAAATCCAAAGATTCATAAGTGGGCCACTTCTAGATTCACACCTATGAAGGCCTCTTCTGGAGTCATGTTCTTCAAGATCTTATGAGGACTCCTACTCTACACATAAACTAATGTACTATAATATTCTTCCCATAAGAACATAGGTATACTTTGATCATGTAAAATGTATTTGGTTTCCTCAATAATCATCATATTATTCCTTTATACAACCCCATTCTACTAATCATTGTAAGGAACTGAATAACCCCTCTCACCATGCTTCCTTGTAGAAAAAAATTTGAAGTCTATAGAGGTATATTCTCAACCATTATCTGATATCAGGACCTTAATCCTCTTTCCTGAGAGGCTCATGACCTGTGCCTTGAATTCCTTGAATCTGCATATCACCTATTCATATTCCTTGGACCTAAAGAAGTATATCCAAGTATTTAGAGAGTATTCATCAATAAATCTCACATAATATTTGTATCCACCCAATGAGACAATTGTCATGAATCCACACAAGTCAAAATGTACAAGATCCAATATCCCCTTGGAACTTCTCTCACTGCTTAGAAAAGAAACCTTGGATTTATTTCCAAGTGCATATCCTCTATAAATTCCATGATGATATACATGGAGTACTAGAATTCCTGTTACCATCATCCTCAATCATGGAAGGGATCTATAGTGTAGATGAGCAAGTCTCCTATTTCATAGCTCACCCAAACTGGTAGAATCATGTACTAGTGCATGAACTGGTTGTGTAATCAACCTATATAATCTCTCCTCTTGAACACCAATCACATTATCTAAATCCATGCTAGTGCTCTTGTTCCATGAAAGAACCTTCCCATCAAAAAATACAACTTTGTAACCCTTGTCCTCCAAAGATGATATGGATAAAAGGTTCATTTTCATCCTAGGTACACATAACACATCAATCAAATGTAGAATGTCGCTAGAATCTAGCTAGAGGGAGGGAACCCATGATCCCTTCACAGTATATCCATCATCATCCCCAAGTAAAAATCCTAGATGGGACTCTTTCTCAATCAAATCTAAAGATTCTCCTTGTAACATGTCATATGTCTAGATGCACCAATATCTATTAACCAAGTATCACTAGTGGTGGGAATGGTAACTGAGATAGAAAAGATGAAGATTAACTCCATACAATCATATCTGTAGCAAGGATTTCTCCTTGCTATAGGGGCAAGAATGGCTCCCTTCTGTCTATAGGACAGAAGGGTAGGTTCCTGCATGTGGAAAATGCAGAAAGAAAAGCAGAACAGAAAGAAAGCAAAGAACAAGAAATATTATGTACGTGAGCCCCTCTGCAAACAAGGTTAGGGCTTCGACTTGGCTACCTGCAAACAAATATTAAACAGAAGCAAACATGCAAATAATTAATGGTCAGAAAACAACTAAAATAACAAAGCAAACACATAAATAAGACTATGTTATACTATGTTATGCCCTGGCTGGAAGAAGCACCTCCCTATCTCACTCAACAATGGAGGAGCTATGGCTCAGTGGGGAAGGTGAGTGGAAGAGAGGGGGATGTGGGTGGCTTGAGAGGCAAAGAGTTCTCAAGGAATCCATGGGCAGCATAACAGTATGCAAGAGAGAAGTTGTTTTATAGTGACCCCCCACCCTCCTTTTATAGCTTTTTTTGGGGTTTTAGGGTTTTAAGCCCTTGGTTTGGGCTTTAGCCCCTTTTTTGGGATTTTAGCCCCTTCTTCCCTAACTTTAGCTCCTTTTAGGGTTTTAGGCTCCTTTGAGGGGTTTTAGCCCCTTTTTGGAGGCTTTATCCCATAGAAGAGTTATTTAGGCTCCTTTTTGGTGTTTTTAAGCCCTTTTCTTCATTCTTAAGCCTTTTTGAGGGTGTGGGGGTCTAATGGAGTGATACGAGGTTCGTGTATGGATGTCCTTGGGTGGTGTAGGCCATGTAGAGCTGAGTGACGGATTTTTTCGGTTAACAGATTGCCCCCTAATGTGTGAGGGCAGGATCTCATCGTATGACCGACGGACATCATAAGATTTGTTGCGGAGAGGTAGTGCTTCCAGGGCTGGGGCATGGTAGATTTTGGTTTTTGTATTAATATGGTTCCCATCAATGGGTGAGATAAAAATAATGTGTGACATGTATATGGACGAGGCGGTCATCCCCATGCTCATGACAATGTCAAAAGAATAATTTGATCTATGCTCTAAAATACAAGAGCCGATCATATATAACTGATGGTACATAATGGTTTCCTCAATGTGAGGATGAATAAAATACTGATCTGAAGAACTGGTGCATTGGACCCATGTCATTCTCATGGAATGCTATATCTTCATGACTGATGGTCTACTGGATCTGGAATGGTACATAGTTGTATGGATTCGCTGGTTGAGAGTCAGAGTCTCTATGGTACAAGTATGCTACATCAATCATAAAGCTATATAGAAGCACTATTGGGGATTCTTAACACTATCTCCAATGCAACCCATAATCACAAGGGACATAACTTGTTTAGGTCCATCGAGTAGAATCCTCAATGTGCTAGATTCAGGTGACATCCGGGGTCTTTGACCAAATACTGCACAGAACAAACCCTGTACGAATATCAATGGTGTGATGATGTAGTTGGAGTCGAGCACATGAGAAACAACCATCCCTAGAGGCACTAAGGAATCCTCTCAAGTGGTCCAAGGAACTCATCAATGAGGTTAATCAAACCAGGATACAGGGACCTCTGGGTCTATCCTCTAGAATATGTGTGTTGTCCTCGACAGAGGGAGACCTACCCCTAGTCAAGGCAACGATGTTTCCTTGACCAAAAGCGTGAGGGAGATAACCGAAAGGTGTGAGAAAATTTGTGGACTGACCCACTGAATGGGGGGGGGGAAGAATTGAACAGGGGTAGGGGGAGTGTGGTAGACTCAAACTTCATTTGTTCAGAGTATGATGGCAGGGTGGACCAGGCAACAAATGAAACTTAACTCATGGGAATGGGATCATAGCTGTAATACAGGGGGTGTCACTGTAGATGGGAAATACTTGGAGGATGTAGATACTTTTTATATTAATGGGATCCAAGGAAGACACATTGCATAGTACTCTAAACAAAGGAGACCAAATGTGGGAATGCTTCCAAACTATTTTTTGTGGGGTGGTGTCTAGAGACACCATTGTGGTACAATCTCGTGGATTTTTGGTGAGCCCGAGAAGGTAAATGCTCAATGGTGCTTTCAATTTTAGAGGGTCTGAAAGCACGAAGAAGACTCTAGTGGGGGCTCTTTTTCATTAGTAGTCTACCGTGCCTAAAAAAGGATAAAAGTATACATAGGAGAGCTCGCTCATCCTGGAGCGGATGAGAGACTTTTTTACCATTGGTAGTCCAACCAGGCCGGAAAAGGTTAAACCTATACTGACTGGACGATCATTCAAATACTTTTACGAGCATGAAAGAAACCAAGTTTGCTCGGCTATCTTTTCTTGATGAGAAGGTTGGAAAAGAGCTTAGCGACAACCCATGGTGAGCTTTTTCATAAAGTGCAGCCCCTCTTCGTGAGAAAGCATAAAAGTATGCAGAGGGGAATGGTCTTGTCTTGAATACACTAAGGTGGTCCTTTTCATTTGATGGTCTACATAGTATGCAAAAGGAGGTAAGCGAGATGATGTAGATGCCCTTCCTATACTTTAGCGAGTGGGAAAGGAAGCAGCTGCACTCGACTATCTTTTCATTGTTTTTAGGATTCAGAAAAGATCTTAAACAAAACTTCAGTATGGTAAACCGATTGTGGTAGCACAGGCGGTGCCCCATGTCGGGACTGTGGACAGTGGTCCAAAGGTCATCCGTGCAGTATGGATGGAGCAGAAGGTTCTCAAACATACCAATACATGCATGGGATAGATCGTGGTAGAGGTTCGCGAGTTGGTACGGTAGAGGCACGCAAACTGAGGCAGCTCTTGGACAGAGGTCAGGAGATTTGTGTGTGAGTTGCGGTGGACGGACTTGAGTACATGTGATGTGAGTGCAAGTTCGAGGGCACTAATATGCCAAATACATGCAATAAAAATAAATCATTTTGTGGACAATGGTCCAGAGGTCTGCGTAAGGTGCGGTGGATGAAGTAGACAACTATGTGTTAAAATAGAAAAACAAAAACAAAAATGGTGACCCTTAACGGGTGGTGGCCCAAAAACCTGCATGAGTAGGGGTAGGCATGAGAGATACAAGTACAGGTCTACGGACACTTGCATCATCATGTTGTGGTTCGTAAATCAAGTTAGCCTCCAGGAAACTGTCCCAAACTTTATTTGTTAAACATGAGACGATGGTCTCACAAGATGGAAATTTGGGCCCGGAGTTGTGAGAGGTGTCTCGAACAGGTTCCGAGTGACTTTGGATTAGCAGCTAATGGTGCTGCCCCTGACTTGTGGTAAAAAACGTTGAAAAACAAGAAAAGAAAATGAAGCGACTCATTGGTGATGTTAAGTGCAAAATCTCTTAAGGTAGAGCCTGTTGCAAGGGTTCTCCAAGAGTTGTCCATTAGAGTCAATAAGGGTGTATGCCCCTTTTCCGAGGAAATGGTGGATGACGTACGGGCCATACCAACTCAACTCAAACTTGCCTTTGGCCAACTTATCATTGTGTTGGTCATAGACTAGAACCAGATCCCCTTTGCTGAAGGTGTGAGGGTGGACATGGGAGTCATAGTGGACCTTTGACCGTGTTTTCACTACTTCAATGGCTTGGAGGGAAGCTTGACGGTCTTCTATGGTTTGCTCAAGTTGGAAGAGTCGTTCTTCTAAAGGTGAAGTGTCAGGGAGAAGTTCTACTGTGAGGCGGAGAGATGGCATTTTACACTCTATAGGGAGCACTGATTCAATGCCATGTACTAGGTAGAAAGGGGTAAAACCTGTTGTGGTTTTTGTGGATGTGCGATAAGCCCATAGGGCAGAGAATAACATGTGATGCCAAGTTGTTTGATGGTTTCCCACCATCCTTTGGAGCATTTTTTTGATGATCTTGTTGACTGATTCAACTTGGCTATTGCCCTGGGGGTGGTAGGAAGATGAGTACTAGTGTTCAAATTTCAACATGGTTGACAATTTAGCCCATACGATGTCTTGAAAGTGTGATCCATGGTCAGAGACTAATTGCTTAGGAACACCAAATCATGAAATAACATGGTTAAAGAAGAAGCATGCTATAGTTTCAGCTTTGCAATCAAATATGGGCATGGCCTCTGCCCACTTAGTGAAGTAATCAACTACCATAATGATGTATCTATGACCATTAGCTGAAACGGGGTTGATTGTCATGAAGTCAATTGCCCATTTGCATAAGGGCCCGATTGTGACTACGAGGTGTAACGGTGCAGGGGGGGTTCTTTCCTTTGGGGAAAAGAGTTGATAGCTACGGCAATACTTGACTGCCTCTATGCAATCAGCAAAGATGGAGGGCCAAAAATAGTTGGTGCATAAAATATTCTGGGTGGTTGCCAGGCCTAAAAGGTGGCCACCGCATGCTCCACTATGATAGTCGTCGAGGATGGTCTCGGCCTCGTCACGAGTGAGGCAACGACGTAGGATGGTATCAATTCCTTGATGATATAGGACATCTCTGATCAGTAAGTTGTGAATGGCTTGATGTCAGATGCATCGCCTATCCTCATGGTTTAAGTGTGCTGCAAACTTCTATGTTCGTAAATAAAGAAGGATGTCCCCATACCATGGGTCGTCCATGGATATGACGAATAGGAAATCATTAGGGAGATCATCCTTGGGGGGTGATGACGCGGTTAGTGGGGGAAGATTGGTCATGAGTGTGGCCAACGCGAGTGCCTTTGTGCTTTTCAGGAAAATGAACTCTAAGTCAAATTCTTGGAAGATGACTACCCACTTAGTTGCTCGACCTTATAAGAGGCGGAAGATTAAGAGGTACCACATTGGGTTTGAATCAGCCACTACATGAGTATGGTTTGCGATGATGTAGTGGCACAACTTCTGAGCCGAGAAGATGACAGCGAGGGCCAATTTCTCCTCGGGTGAATATCATAGTGGGGGTCTTGTTAGCTTCTGACTGATGTAGTAAATCGCGTGCTCTTGGCGAGCATCATCTTCTTGGACCAAGACTCCAGCGATGGAATTGTCTGAGGCCGACACATAGAGAATGAAGTCTCGAGTGAATTCTGGTGCTGAAAGTAATGGTGTAGAAGCCATGGCTTGTTTGAGTGCATAAAACAATTCTTGTGCTTGCTGATCCCAAACAAAGGGGATTTTTGTGCGGAGTAGGCGAATGAATCCGTAAGCTTTTGTTGCGTACTCTGGTACAAAGTGACGGAGGAAGTTGGCCTTGCCTTGGAGGCTCTGTAGTTGGTGTCGAGTTTTTGGGGAAGGAAGATCAAGGATATCCTGAACTTTGAGGGGATCTACCATTATCCCTTTGTGAGATACGATAAATCCAAGTAGACAGCCTGTTGGGACACAAAAAATGCACTGGGGGGTGTTCAGGTGGATGTTGTACTTGCGGAAACATAAAAGGAATTGCCGCAAGTCATTTATATGTTGTTCTTGTCATCTAGGTAGACCAAGATGATGTGGATTAGGTCATGGAAACAATATTTCATGGCACGCTGGAAGGTGGCTCCAGCATTTTTTAGGCCAAATGGCATGACTCGATACATGAATGTGCCCCATGGGGTTGTGAATGTCTTCTTATAATGGTCTTCTTTCCAGATTTGGATTTGGTTATAGCTGGAAAATCCATCCATGAAGGAGAAGGCCTCATGTTCGGCGCATGCATCGATGATCAGATCGATGAAGGGTGTTGGTAAGTTGTCTTTGGGACATGCCCCATTGAGGTCATGGAAGTTTTTGCAAACATGAATGGTACCCTATTTTTTGTTCATGGGAATAGGATTAGAAACCCAAGTGGTGTATGCAATGGGGTAGATGAAGCCGGCTATGTGCAAATTCTCTATCTTGGCTTTCACTGCGGCCACTTTGGAAGGATGGATGGGCTGTTGCTTTTGGCATACGAGGCCCACATTGGGCCAAGTGTCGATGTGGTGCTCTATGATTGATGGATCCAACCTAGGAATTTTAGTGTACAACCAGGCGAAGATATTGTAGAATTCTTGGAAGAGAGCTTTGTAGGTAGCAACCTCTTCCGGGGAGAAAGATGCCCCCAGCATGATTTCTTCAACAATCTCAGGATTGGTTGAGATGTTGATTTTGGTGGTTGGCAAAATGTTGGCCATGCTCCCTTATTTGAAGGCATCTGATGCTGGAATGGGGTTCTTGAACCAGTCAACTTTCCCATGAATGAAATCTTTGGTCTCCATGGAAAACTGGTCGGACTGCAACACATGTTCCTCGGGGAGGAAGAAAAAACGATGGTGCATGTTGTCCCATGGGTATTCCAAGGTGGTCAAAGCTTCAAGTATCTCCTCATCATTGCGGAAGCAATGAATAGACAATTCCAATGGACCGTCATTGGAGGTGGAGATAAGCGGGTCAGTTGAACTGGACATCATGTAAATGGACATGGTGTCTGAAGAAGGCGATGGGGGGTGGAATTCTTTGATTAAGGTGATCTCATACTCAAGGGAATGTTGATGAAGGTCAGCTAGAGCCATTCAAAACTCAGGCAAGTCTTAGTAATGGTGAAAGTAATGTCCATACAAACCGCAAAGGGCGCAAGCATGGTTTTTTCTCAATTCCTTATTTCTGACTATTCGCGCGGTTGGGAGTTCAACCACGGGGATGTTTTTGTTTGTATCCATGGCATCCAAATGCACATGGATCATTGGTATTTTTAGGCAATTCTGAGTTGGGTGGCCCTGTTGCTCACAGACAATGCAAGGTGGGACTTGCCGCGGCTCCGTAGGAGGTTTCACATTCTTTCCCCTGGCCCTTTTTGGGTAGGGGGTGCGGGTGTGGGTGCGGCGGTTGGTTTTTGCGGGCTGGGTGGAGGGTGAGACTCGACCGCAATGGGTTGCATCAGGGTTAAAACAACCTAGGGAATTGTGTGGTTGAGTTGGTGGATCGAGATACCATACCAGAATTCCCAATGTGAAGTTAGGTAGGCTTAAGGTGGCCATTACCAGCTTGCCCATGACCCCAGGTGGGGCAAAGAGGAAGGGAATTGTATGAACTGGCGATGAGCCTAGATAAATCTCTGCTGGTTGCATGTGGGGATACAGTTGTGGTTGCGGCTGTGCAAAATGCTACTGCTGCGAATGATGTTGCGGCTACTGTTGGTGTTGTGACTATGGACGGTGTTGGGGTTGGAGTTGGGGATGCGGCTGTGCTTGTTGTTTGGGTGTAGTGGCACTAGATGAGACCAGTACAAGTCTGCAGTCTCATTTTGTGTCGATGGCGATGACACTAAGGGGAAATGAGCCGTCATGGTGGTATCAGAAAACAACCCAGGACCCACATTCAACAATGGGGAGGCCGGTGTGTTATCAACCATGGTGTTGATTACATGGACGACATTGGCGTGTGTGGTCATCCCTTATGGCTCAATGGTGGTGATGGTAGGGATAACATTGGCGGGTGTCGTTAACCCTTGCGGATCATGATAAGTGATTTGATCAACCATCACGATCTTCCCTTTGTGAGGGAACATCATGAGATGGAAGACGGTTGATGCGACCACTCTCATGGCGTACATATAACTTCTTCTGAGGAGAAGGTTATAGTCTAGTTGAGCATTGATGACCTCTATGTTAAGCAGCACTGTAAATGTGATGGGGACATGGGGGAGGATTCCTTGGGCTTTAGTGGGATGGCCATCATAAGCCCTCAGAGTTGTGGAGGATGGTTGCAAAATTTGGGATCCAAGTTTCTGCCAAACCAGGGTGGACATAACGCATGTGGATTCCCCCTCATCCACTATGCATCAGCGCATAAAAAAATTCTGGATAGACACTGGGATTTGGAAGGAGATGGTGGATGGCATGCACAGTTCTCCATTCTCCATGTCGAATGTGATCAACTTGGAGTCGGAGGGGTCTGCGGCCCCAAGGGCGGTTAGTAATGCTTTCCGCTACATTGGGCACATTTTGAGTACCTCCAGAGTGGACATGGCCATTGGTGTTTGGGCCAAATCATCCACAATGCTATAGCTAACCACAGATCTAGCTGTGGTGTTGTTGGCCACTCGACATATGGGGGGGCGGGGGAATGGGGGTAACTGAAGAGGTAGGTTGACTATTTTGGACGTAGATGCTTCTGATGTGTCAGTAGGTTTGGTGGTGGTACTGTACTGATTTCATCTAGTTTGTAGGTTAACCTCTTCAGTCGCCATGGCTAATAGGTGGTGGACACCTGTTTCTGTCATGGGAGGTGCCCCCGGAGCGTTGGGATTGGCCTAGGGAGGGGGTGCGGTTTCCACCAATCCTTCAACTAGTAGTGGGTTGTGAAGCACCATGGGGGGAGGTCCTTGTGGTGCCGGGTTGGGTTGGGATTGGTTCGTAGCATTGGCATCTGGTTGGGCCTCATTCTGAATAGCTTTATTAGTGCGACCCATGAAGGGACACTCAAATTTGTAGTTCCCATAGATGTCGCAGAGTGTGCAGGGTTGGTTTGTGCACAATGGGGCTTTGTGTCTTGGTGCATTTTTTCATGGGGGGTTTTGGGTAGGTCAGTTTGTCGCGGCATTATTGGGAGGGTTTGGTTGTTGACCACCTCCCTGCGGTTGGTTATTGGCTTGGTTCCGGGGCTGATTATTTCTAGCTTTCCCTTGTTGATTATTGGGGGCAGGCTGGTTGGGACAGTTTTGTTGTGCAAATACTTGTCCCAACAGAGTAGGTGGAGTAGGGGCGGGGGATTGGACTGCTTGCACTCGTGGTGCATAGTATATTTGGGTGGGTGGTGGTGCCACAAATGTGGGCATTTTCCCTGTGTATTGCTGTGTTGGCCAAGCCATGGCCTGAGCCTGTTGCGGTGGCATAGGTTGTGCATAGGATGTTGTTGCTCCGGACTGGGACATCATTCTGGCGTAGTTCGAAGTTTTGTTTTGGTAAGCAACACTAGCAGTGTTGCTTGATTGTGGTGTAATGATAGGTGGTGTTAGATGGTGTTGGGACTGTTGGGAGACCGATCCTATGATGCCATCTGCAGCATGGGATGTCCTCGGTGCATCTTGATAGGAGGTACCTGGGTAGGGAGCATCTAGAATGACGGCGTACAGATATCCAGACTGAGCGTAGATCAGGTCAAACTCTTGGGCTTTCAGTATGGCCTCCTCTTCAGATTGGGGACGTTCAGATGCAACATCATTTTCTATGGGTGGGAGAAAGGTCTTGAGGAACCAATCCAAGAAGATCCTATCGCCAAGTTGGATTTTTCACAAACTACGAAGTCGCCTCCACTCATGGATGTGGTCGGTTATATGTGTCGCAGTGCTTTGGCGGCAGGATAACAGGATCTCCACCCCTTCGTCATATCTGACAAGGAGTTGGAAATACTATAGGAACGTGAAAGCTAAGGAGTTGAAATCTGGTTACTTGGCCTACGGTAGCTCAATGTACCATTTAGCCGCAACACCTATAAGGGTGCGTTGGAATAGCCTCAGCCTGATGGAATCGTCTATGATGCTGTTTGATGAGCACCACAGATGGAATTTCATGATGTGGTTTTGGTGACATTCCCTTGCCTTTCCTTCACACTTGGGAATATTTGATGGCAGATTGGTTGGCATGGGAGGCAAAAAATCTTGATGGTGAATGGGGTCGTTTATCAATCGAGCCAAATCAGGCAAGTTAAGATGAGCCATGAAAGGCAGATTTGAGCCCAGGTTAATGTCAGAAGGGGGATGGATGGTGGTAGGATTTGCAGGTGCATAATGTACCTGCATAGCTGGGGGTGCTAGTGGTGCCATTGTAGATGGGCCAATGCCCCCAAGTGTGATGTGAGGGGCAATGTGAATGGAAGGTCCACTTCCCCCATGTGTGACAAGAGGGATAGTGTATGTGGACGGGGCACTGCTCCCCTGTGTGACAGGAGGGGTAGTGTATGTGGAAGGTCCACTGCCCGTAAGTGTTGCAGGTGGGACAGCCTGAGTGGTTACTATGGGTGGTGGCAATTGACTGATGACCATGTTGGGGCCACCTGTAGGGTTGTTAGTGACAACTTGTGGTGTGGACATGGGTCCACTAGCTATGGCTATGCCGAAAAATGGATCCGGGTTCGCACCAGCCATGGGGCTTGATGGTGCAGTATGGAGGTCTGGTTCAGACTGATATGGGTCTGAATTTGAATCAAAGTTTGTGTGGCCTTATGATGGTGTGAGAGGTCATTGAGAGAAGTTTTGACGGTGTCGGTTTAATGTCCTGAATGGTGGTGGTTTGCCTCTTAGGCGTGAGGAAGAGCGTGGGGGATCAATTGTGTTATATTTTTATCAAAATGGTGGGAATGATATTTGTACCCCAGTATCAATGGCTTCCTATTGGCTGTAGGTGGTCACTTGAACACCAAGACTACCAGAAGACAGCGCTTGGCTTTTTCCTCACAGGCGTTTCTACTCAATCGATGGGGGTCGTTGCCCATTTCACTTGGCAATTCCTCTCGGCGGCCAGCTACTTTAGGGTTCCTGTGGTACTCCTCACAATGAGTTTCTGGGCCGAGCCCAAGTACTTCCCATGGTTAAGGTAGTCAAGGAATTATGTCCTCAAAGACTGCAGATTTTTTTGAACTTAGTGTAAATTGATAAATTTTAAGGGCTCTCTCAGCATCATGAACTGAGTTGGGTTGATTACATGGTATGGTGTATATGTTTATCTGTCTTTCTGGTATTAGGTGGCTGCAAATGGTTTATGAATTCATCATATTGTTGTAGAGTTCATATCATTATGAATACAAGCAGTAAATAATCAGAAAGTTATAAACAGATACAATTTTTTTTTACCCTAAATGTTGATGGCCTAACTAACTGACTACCTTACACCTATATTCTTCTTTGACCAAGAGAAGGTGCTAGGCAATCAACACAATGGGACTAATCCCATCCATATATCCATAGGTCACCTCTCGGATGCAAGGTTGGTCAACAGGGAGGACGCTTAGCGTCATGAGAATCCCTCCTTCTCTACCCCCTCTACCTTCCAGGTCATCATTTTTTAATGGTTTAGAACAATATTCAGTGAAGGGCCTAGGACTATACGAGATATGCCATTCGTCGCATCCCAGAATACCCCGAAGGGTGATGACTGGGTAGAGGAGGAAGGGTAAGCAAGACTGTTAATTTTATGTTAATTTTATTTAAGCTACATTCATTAAGCCTTTAAAATTTGTTTTGAATTTATACTTTGTTTGTTGATGCAATTACAATAAACTGAAACAGAAAGAGAAATTGAACTACTGTGCTGGACACAAGCAGCTGAGCCACACTGACAGTCCCTAATAAACTAAAAATTAACTACTAATTGACAGACCACCCATTTCGGATCAAATTTGGAGAGGGGGTCACAAAATGTTTTCAAAAACAGGCGAGGGGGTTGCATAGATTTCATAGACAGAAGCGGTTTGCTATTCTGGGTGAAGTTGCACCTTTTTGGGGGAAACGAGTGACCTGGTCATACCTGTGAGTCCTAAAAGAGAGACCTCATCCCCTGTTCAGGCCCAATAAGTGTGACTTGCCCTGGATTTGGGGTTTTTTTGATCTTGATTCAGGTCCGTCCAACAGTAACCTATACTGTGGCCAAGCAAACTCAAATTTTCCTTGTAGAGGCTTCAGTAACAATAAAAACTGAAAATAAACTAGATCTAAGCTAGATTTGACAAGAAATTTTAAAAACTAGGGCATAAACTGAAAAAACATGAAATTTAAAAAACTGAACCAGGGATCCTGTGGGATCGACCTGGTATGGTCACCAGTTCTGTAGCAAGGATTTCTCCTTGCTACAGGGGCAAGAATGGCTCCCTTCTGTCCATAGGATAGAAGGGTAGGTTCCTGCATGTGGAAAATGTAGAAAGAAAAGCAGAACAGAAAGAAAGCAAAGAACAAGAAAGAGTATGGCCGTGAGCCCCTTTGCAAACAAGGTTAGGGCTTCGCCTTGGCTACCTGCAAACAAATATTAAACAGAAACAAACCTACAAGACATGTTAGAAATCAAACCTGCAAACAATTAATGGTCAGAAAAAAACTAAACTAACAAAGCAAACACATAAATAAGACTATGTTATACCTCTCCTTTGGTGAAATGGGCCACCATGCCCTGGATGGAAGAAACACCTCCCTATCTCACTCAACAATGGAGGATCTATGGCTCAATGGGGAAGATGAGTGGAAGAGAGGGGGATGTGGGTGGCTTCAGAGGAAAAGAGGTCTCAAGGCATACATAGGCAACATAACAGTATGCAAGAGAGCAGTTGTTTTAGAGTGACCCCCCACCCTCCTTTTATAGCTTTTTTTGTGGTTTTAGGGTTGTAATCCCTTGGTCTAGGCTTTAGCCCCTTTTTTGGGCTTTTAGCCCCTTCCGCCCTAAATTTAGCTCCTTTTAGGGTTTTAGGCTCCTTTGAGGGGTTTTAGCCCCTTTTTGGTGGCTTTAGCCCCTAGGAGAGTTATTTAGGCTCCTTTTCGGGTTTTTTAAGCCATTTTCTTCACTCTTAATCCTTTTTGAGGGTGTGGGGGTCTAATGGAGTGATACGAGGGCCATGTATGGATGTCCTTGGGTGGTGTAGGCCATGTAGAGCTGAGTGAGGGATTTTTCAGGTTAAAAATATCTATTTGGATTCGTGTTATAATGTCTTCATCGATGTTAGTAGTTAGGGCTTTGTGTTTCCTCTTCTTTGGATCATGACATTATCTACAATAATGTTTGTATTTATGACATTTGATGCATTGAATGTTTGAAATATACTTCTTCTTCTTAATATAGATTGATCTTCCACCTTTGTATTTCTTGTCATGAAACTTTCTTCCCTTACATTTTCCTTTATTGGAATGGGATGTAAGAGCTTGAATTTATTCATGTTGAGTTCCATGTAATCTGCCTCTAGTTGCAAGTCTCATCTCTTCTTGTATATAGTCTTCCCATATATGATCAAACTTGGGAAACTCGGTTCTCCCACTGAGACTCTGGATGAATGGTTCCCATGAAGGAGGGAGACCATTAAGAGTTATCATAACAAGTTCTCTATCATCAAGTGATCCTCCAATGGTGCTTAGTTTATCTCCTAGCTCAGATGTATTCATGAAGTAGGAAGCAACTAATTATGACCTTGCCATATTAAGATTTGATAGTTGATGTATCATAGAAAGGGTCGTTTGATGTTGTTGTTCTCAAATAGATTCCTTAAGGCTTTAAACATATTTATAGATATCTTCTTCTAAGAAATCTGAGGAACCAAATGGTATTTTACTTAATCTACCAGTGTTCTCCTTGCCCTAGCATCGTTCTTCCTCCAAGGGGACTTTTCTACTTCCTATTCTAGTTATATAACCATCTCATTGACAAACTTAAAAATATCATTTTTCTTTCAAGATAATAAGAACCCTAGACTTACAAGAGTTAAATTTGGACACCCCATTAACTCTATATTCAACCTTCATGGCAATCATCTTGACTACAAACTGGTTCAGAAACCCTAGCAGGAGCTAGGTCAAATTTGAAGTTTGGTCTCTTGTAAAACTGATTCCACATGGAGATGCACCATATCAAGGCGAGTTGAAGAGAGCTAATATGGAGCCAAAATTGTGGACATAAGGGTTCAAACCAAGAAACCATAGATATTAACCCCGACAGAAATTAAGTCAAAACTGAAAGTTCACCAATTTGGTTTTTGCATCCATAGAAAGGTGCTCCTTCCTAAGGCGAGTTTCTCAATGATCCTTTTGAGATGAACTGAGGTTGCAAACACTCAAAGGTATGGATCCCTAGTTTCAGGAAATGAATTCTTTTAGCACTCTTGTGATACCATGTTATAATTTTATAGATATAGTAGTATAATTCAATTACATCTAATAACCAAGATCACTAAAAGAATAGCTAAGGACATAAACAATAGACATAGAGATTTGACCTAGGAAACTACAAAAGAGAAAACCTAGCAACCTTCTAATAGAGATAACAATGTCAGAGATCAATGTACATCCATATAGTAGTAATATAAACCCCAAGAATATAAGAGAACTTCTTTTTTTATGGAGAACCCCATAAAATAGTCTTCTTGTAGCAGTAGTGAATTGTCTCTTACTTGAGCAAAATTGCTTGGTGAAAGTGAGTGGGGGAAGCTTATATTTATACTGTATCATGTGGACTTTTTCATCTTTCAAATGGAACCAAATTTTCTTCTATTACTAGGTGATTTGTATTCTGGATGCATCTTCGAGGGTTGCCTTTGTGGAGATTCCTCAAGTAGATATCATATCAACAATTGTAATATGGAAGATGAAAAACAAATTGATGAGTTAGATGCAAAGACCTTGAAAATATAGGCGGTTTAAAAAATGGCACTGAAAAATGACTCTAGATGAGGAAGTTATGGCCCTTTTCAATAAGGGAATAAAAGGGAACCAGGAGGCCACAAGGTATAGAGAAAAAAAATGAAATAAAGAACCCACGTTACTAACTTTTCCTATAAACTCACTTTCACAAATAAGTTGCTTCAATAGAAGTGACCCCCTTTTATAAAACAAGTTGGATTCCCTTTTTAAAATATGGTTACTGTTAGATTTTTATCATTTAATCAATATGATCTAGGATCTTATATGAGAGAATAACATGCACATAAATAATCACAAGATACAAGAGACAAAAATAATTTTCCTCGGGGAAACCATAAAGAAGAAAATCCCATAACTTCCTCATAGATAGAATGAGCACCAAAAGAAAAAGTAAAACCCAAAGATACAAAGATAATCTTTGACAATTGTTCTCTCTCTCACTTGTACGAGCTGCTCCTCTCTCACTCATGCTCTACTGTTGAATGAGTGTGTGTATCAAATATAGAGTCTCACTCTCTATTTATATATGTATTTCACTTGACAATTACTCTCCAGGGCCGACTTCACTAGGAGAATCTAATAACCGTAATATGACTCAAATGTGGGGTCTATTTTCTTGAGTTACAATGGAGGGTTAACCTCAATGACTTTACATGACTTTATTATATTAATGATTCTACCGATTGGAGGAACAAACATCTTCGTCGGGGTACAATGAAATAAAATAAGAAATATACAAGTGAATACATTCCAATCTTACAAATACATCAACACTCCCTCTTAACTAGGAAGGTATTCTCTTGACACAGTTCATCAGCACAAGTATTCATCACTGGATCATCATCAAAGTTGGATCACCATCAAATTTGGATCATCATGAAAGCTTGATCATCATCAAAGTTGGATCATCATCATCACTGCTGCCGCTATCTCAAGCAAATGGTGCTATCTCTAAAATATACTCATCATACGAAGTTCTACAGAGCTAGCCCCTTTTCATGATGGATGTAGGCCTAGCCTCCATGTAGGTATTCATCTATAGTTCCAACCCTTTTTCATGTTGGATGTATGCCTCAACACTTATATCCAACCATGGGAGGCCAAGCCTTCCACCATGTTAGAAAGGCTCAACACTTACATTCAACCATGGGAGGCCCATCCTGCCACCATGTCGAAAAGGCTCAATACTTACATCTGACCATGGGAGGTCTATCCTACCACCATGTTAGAAATTATCTCAGACACATCACTTCCCCTCGGAAGGAACCTTGATATGAAGAACACTAAGCTTCTCTTTGAAGTACTCAAACTTCACTCTAGCCATTTCTAGCATAGAATCACATTGGGGATGATTACGTCCAAGGATAACCTCCGAGATTCACCCAGACTGATTACATCCGAGGACAAACTACAGGGATGATTATGTTTGATAAACCTATGATCTTTTCCAATATTTTATTCTCAGAAAACATGTCTCACTAGTTATGCTAGAACTCATCACTCCCTCTTTCGAGAAATCTCAATCTAGATCACATATTAGAGCTTCGCTGCTCCTCTCTGCATCATACAAAAATTAAATTAAGATCAATCAAATCAAATAGTAGCTTTAAAAATAAACATACTACCTAACAAATATCCCAGCAAGTGGAAACATATTTTTCCTTAGCTATACTCAACACCATGCAGGACTCCATCCTGTCAAACTAGTGTCCCATATTGGATCTCAAACTGAAGAAGCAACCCAGGGTTCCCTTCTTCTTAGTGGTGCTACCAATCCGAATCAACATAACCATGCAGGCTAGTATTATGATTCGTATCATACTTGAGACAATACTCAACTGTACCATTTAGGTACCTCACTGCATTCTTTGCAACCAGGTGAGAAAGTCACAGATCCGTAGGAAATGGATCAATTCGTTCACAACAAAGCATGTGTCTAGTCTTGTATTGAAGGATGTGCATACCTTGTTCTGAAGGTTGTCTTATGAATGTCTCCATCCTTTATTCTCACCTGATGGTAACCCAACCTCAAGTAAATCTTGGAAAATACCTTTGCTCCTCTCATTTGATCAAAGAGGTCATCAATCCTAGTGGAGCAACCGAATCCGGTTGTCCGTTAGTCGAATCTAACTATCATTGTAGTAATGAAATATGAATAATAATAATATATTGGATGATTTAATAATTACAAGGGAAGCTCTCCTTTATAGGTTTTGAGCATGTAAACTGAAGGGTTACACCCTTTCATAACATAATTAACTAATCTAAATAATATTTTATTTTATAGTTGTTACATTGCCACTTCCTTTAAGGAAGCTTTGTCCTCAAAGCTTAAGTATTTTCCTAGTGTTGTTCTTCATTTTGACTCGGTGTCGGTATTAGAATCGGATGAGGTCTCTTGTGCAGAGACTTGCACTTCCTTTCCATTGATGATTTTGCACTGTATTGGCTCATTGTTCCTACATTTATGGCCAGGGGTCCAATCATCACCACATCGACGCCATATGTTTTTCTTCTTTTTTCTATTATCAACGTAACTGTTAGATGAATTCAATCTATTTTCCATTTCATAGGCATATGATTGAGGTTTGTGGCATTGATGACCAGGTGACCAAGTATCTGCACAGTACCTACATTGTGTCTCTTTTTCTTGCCAATAATGGTTATCGCCTTTTGTCTTAATTCCTTCCAATTTGCATTCTGTGGCTTTTGCTTTATGTCTTTCCACTTCTACGTTAGGTATGTCATGCAACTTTAACTCTTTTTGGAGGCATGGTTTAAGACCTCGAAAATAGGTTTTGAGTTTTTGCTTGTCAGACAACCCAAATACTTGTGTTGATAAGGATTCCCACTGATGTGTGAATTCCTCAACGTTTCCGACTTTTTGTAGTCTGGTAAGTTTAGTGAAAAATTCATCTTCTTTGATTCCTTGAAACCTATTAAAAAATCATTTTTGAACAAGTTCTAGGTGTAGGTAAAATTATCTCTCTTCCACCATAAGTACCAATTATAGACGTACCCTTCCATATGCATCGATGCACATTTCACCTTCTCCTCGTCAGATTGAATGTTGTAAATGTCGAAGTATTCTTATGCTTTGTTTAGCCAAGCAACACATTGGTATTCACTCCCATTGTATTTTGACAACTCTATTTTTGCCTTAGGTGGGTGCACTTTGTAAGGACGACGTTGATTTCCTTTTTCCTTATGGTTTTATGGTGGCTCAAAACTACTGGACGATGAAAGTGACATACCTGAATTGGTTCGTTGTTGGCGGTGACTTTTAGTTTTTATTTTCTCTACTATATTACTTATAGCATCTATTTTGTTATTTAATCGTGCCTCCATATCTGGTAGTACTTGTGTTTCTATCTCTTACTTAAGCATCGCATTGTTAATATTTATTTATTTTTGCAACTCTTCTTGATTCTTTACGAGTGTTTCTTGGGTGGCACCATGAAATGAGGCATTTAGCATGTGTGGATCGCTGACTTGGCCCGGACTGGGTATGAGCCTTTGTAACATCTCGATTAATGTATTATGGTTCTACGTCATGGTGCTCATGTTCTATGTTAAGGTGTTTATGTTTTGCATCACGGTACTCATTTTTTCATCCACGTCTTTTTGTTTTTCGTTCAGGATGTCAAGTTTGTCATCGAGCCTTCTTTCTAGTACCAAAACAAGCTCGTTTTTGAGTAATATATTGTTATTTTGCATCTTTTCCTTCAAGCCTTCTTGGTTAGCGACAATGGACTTTATGTCCTTCTCCATTTTTTCGATCTTCTCTTTCAGTTCCTCCATGGTCTTGGACCTTGTATATGGAGGTGTGTATTTCGGTGCTATTTTGGCTTTTGAGGTGAATTGAATAATAATATATTAATTAATATTAATATTATTATATTTTTTCATAAACTATATTTTATTTTGTATATAGTTTTTTTTCTTTAAACATGTTAAAAGAATAATAATTAATTATATATTAATTATTATATAATGAACCCTTTGTATTATTCTTTTGTTTTAAATATAATAAAACAAAATTTAAATATTATAATATTTTTAAATATTATATTATAATATATATATATATATATATATATATATTGTTTTTTGGTTTGTGCAGGTCATGGAATTGGAGTGACGGCGGTGGAATAGGTGCGAGGGGGAGGATGGAGGGGTTGGGAGTTGGAGAGGGTGGAAGGGTGGGGTAGGCACAAGCAGTGGTGAGTGTAGATGGGGAGAGCACAGGGGAGAGCACTAGAAGAGAAGGGAGGTAGGCGTGGGAATAGGGATGGCAGAGGGATGGACCAGAGACACAGTCGTGGGCAGGGCGATGGATTGGAGCAGAGGAACGAGAGTGGATGGAGTGAGGGCTGGAGTAGAGGGGCGAGCGTAGAAGGGGTGTTGGAATTGCATAGAGGCATGAGCGTGGACAAGGTGATGAGCAAGGAAATGGATGGGAAAGCGGGAAGGAAGAAGGAGGACATGAACGGAGGCACAGGGAAAAGGAGTGCAGTGAGAGCAGGTGGGATATGGGCATGCGAGTGGGTAGTGAAGTATGGGTAGAGCGTTGTGAAGGGATAGGAAGAGTAGATTTAGTGTGGGAGGTGAGGTGTAAGAATAAGAGAGACAAACAAAGGAGCTAAATCTGAGCTCTAGTGAGTGTGCAGGGTTGAGAAGCCGATCCAGCTCTAATACCAAATGGAGCACCCGAATCCGGTTGTCCATTAGTTGAATCCGACTATCATTGTAGTAATGAAATATGAATAATAATACTATATTGGATGATTTAATAATTACAAGGGAAGCTCGCCTTTATAGGTTTTGAGCGTGTAAACTGAAGGGCTACACCTTTCATAAGATAATTAACTAATCTAAATAATATTTTATTTTATAGTTGTTACACCTAGGAAAATGATACTTGTTCTTTACTATGAATTTGTTCAACTGTTTATAATCAATACACAATATGAGTGTACCATCTTTCTTCTTTACAAACAGAACTGGTGCTACCCAAGGAGACATGCTGGGTATGATATACTTCTTCTCCAACAACTCTTGTAGTTGCATCTTTAGCTCTAGCATTTCTGGTGTACTCATCCTGTAGGGTGTCTTGGACACTGGTGCTACTCTTGGCATAAGTTCAATTGTGAAATCAAGGTCCCTCTTTAGAGGAATCCCTAGAATATCGTGAGGAAACAAATCCCTGAATCCCTGCCACACATGAAAGTCTTCCAACCTAGGAGTTTCATTCTCTAGTGCCTCCAAAATATGGGCTGCATATAACTGGAAACCTTTCATATAGAACTTCTTCAACTACATTGCTGAAGCCTTCCTCACAGAAATCACCTTTGGAATGCGTTTCACAATCCTTGAGTTTCCTTCTTGATCCAGGCACTCAAACGCCTTATTATAATAGTCAAGATTTAATCTATGAGATTATAACCAATCCATTCCAATGAGAACATAATAGGAACCAAGGGGTAGAACATTCAAATATACACAGGTGGCCAATCCATTCATAACCAATGGACATCTCTCCACCACTTCACTAACCTTTCTCTTAGTTCCAGTGGCTAGTCGAACTAACCATGATTTTCGATGCTTTACTTTCTTAAGGGTACAAATCTCCACTACTCTAGGAGTAATGTAACTGTGAGTAGAACCAGGGTTAATCAAAATAGAAACGGATTGCTCAACAATATTACCTGCAACTTCAACCACCATTGACTGGTGATCTTCTTGGCGGTCCTCTAGTGCTACAAAAATTCTAGGGACGACCCTTGGTACTTGACACACTGTTTCTTCTTCTTGAATGTTGTAAGTTGGCCTTGCACTCTCATTCTCGAGTGGAAATTTTTTTCACATGTGGGGTCCTCCACATCTCTAACATTGGATCGGTTCTCTGATCTGCTGTGGATCTCTTGGATTTTCCCCCGCCACTCTAGTTGGCTGATTTCCACCTTGGTATGGCTACCTCTGCTGATTCCTGAAGCTAGAAGGTTTGAAAACTTTCTTCCTTGGGTTAGAATTCTCATTCTTCTTGTCTTTCCATGTCTTATGGTAATCAATTTTCCCTTTTATTTTCTCATAGAAATACTTATCCTTCCTATTTGCTTCTTCAAGATTTCTAGGTTCATAAAACTCGATTTCGTCTTTATAAGACTAAGGCAATCCACTCAGTAAATGTTGGATCTTCACTTTTTCATCTTTTATGTACCTGACATACCTTAATAGTTCTAGGAAATTATTTGCATACTCTTCCATGGTCTGCAATCCTAATCTCAGCTCATGGAATTCTTTTATCTTGTCATCATAATACTTGTCAAAGAGGCATTTCTGCTTGAAATACTTCTAGAACTATTTCCACTTAAGTCTTCTTTCACTGACCTTCCTTACTTGCTTGAAGTGCTCCCACCAAATGGATTCCCTTCCATTCAAACTGAATATGGAAACCCTTGCCTTCATGTTCCCCGAATAATCCTGAACTTGGAAGTACTTCTTTATCCCAAGAAGCCAAGCTTCAGATTCTTGTCTAGTATTTACTTCACCATCAAATGTAGGATTTTTAGCCTTCTTAAATTCATCACGAGAGCGATCCCTATGGTGCATATTTCTCTTTCACTTGCAAGAATAAGAGCTTGAATCCTCACTTGATTGTTCTGAGTCAGAGGATCTACTAGCAATCCTTCTTCTTCTTCTGGTACTGCTCTTATTGCCTTTGGGTTTTAGTGTACCCTGTCCAGAGTCTATCTTTCTTTGCAAGTCTGTTAAACTCTGCAACATAGCAGCATTCAACTGATGCTGCTCTTCCTGAGCTTTAATCAAGCATCTCATGGTGGATGCAATATCTGACTGTGTCTCTTGGAATCTCCTTCCAGTAGACTCTATGTCATCATTTCCAGCTCAGAAATTCCCCCCCATGGCATCTCGTGCACGCTCATAGGAGTCCCAAGCATCATATCCGTCATGGGTTCTCATGGCTGAACCAACACTTAATTTTCCATAACATACTATGACTCTACAAAATGTGTTATCAACACCATTTGTTAGACACACAGTAATTCAAAATCAAAACCATTTACTTACTTTCACCTGGCCTAACTAGGCCCAATGCTATAACCGATAGGTTTGGTTAACTAATTCCCAGCCCATCCAGGCCCAATGTTGCAACCTACAGCTCTGATACCACAATTTCACGTACCCATACCCCATTATCATGTGAAATTAAAATTTTCATCGATAACCTTCACTGTTCATCGAAACACAAGGCATGGTCGTGAACCACATCTCAACATTTCCAACACTGTCACTCTCCGTCTCGTCTTCCATAGATTAGTTCAAAAATATGAAAGGAAAGATCTTAGAGGAGATTGTACGGTGGAGAGAAATGTGACAAAAATCAACGATCCCATATACTGGAACCAAATAAACGGTTCAGAATTCACCCACAAAAATCAAAGGTGCGGAAAGCCCAAGTTGCAGGGTCAAAAAGTTACAAAACTTTCAATATTGCTTCCCGCAACCCAGATCCCGCATCGAAAACAGATCGACACCAGAGAATCATGACGTGAATATCGACGGTGCGGAGATTTGGATGGTGGTATTGAGAATTATGGGAATCGTGACACCGCGATCTCGCATCCCGCATCCCACATCCCATTAGTTGCGGAAAGGAAGTTGCAGAAGGGAAATCTACGGAAACCAAAATCTATGAAATGACATTCCACATCCTGCATCCTGCAAACCTGCAAATTTGTGCAAAGGAATATTTCTAGAATAAAACTCAGCTTTCCACTAAATTCTTGGACTGATCTGATCATTCAGGCCATTACCGATCCGGCCAATCTACCCTACAACTTAGCTCGAAATGATATGATGGAAAAACATACATATATGCCTATACTTGTAGCTATTCGAAGGAACAATGCATCAATTCAACATAGCAACATGTTCATCACATTCCATTAAGGAATTTACAAAACAAGAAATACAATTGTAGAGAATAACATAGACAAGAACACTTATCTTGCATAGAATTTTTCCGGCAACCAACTATGTCACTGCAACGTTCCACCCAACCATAGGCCAGCGTGCTCCTTAGTCACCCAGAAACACTGCCACCCTCGAGGTGGGCATGATTTCCTACAGGAATAAGGGAACACTAGCATACTCATACATAGCCAAGGGTACCATAACACTTAGCCAAGCCAACAAAATTGGGTTTATCAGGCTGCACGAGAAAATATTCCAATAAATGGGTTGCACAGACCACTTAGCCAAGCCATCTCACAGTTGGGTTTCACAGACTATGGACAGTCAATCCAATATTCACCTTTAAGGACCATTCAATCCAACAGATGGGTTTATTAGACTATCCACAGTCAATCCATTTCACTGCTGGGTTTATCAGGCTACCTAGCCAAGCCAGCATTCACAGTTGGGTTTATCAGACCATCCAGCCAAAGGTTACTCACAAGGTCAAACACTACAAGACACATCCAAGCCAACATATGGGTTTATCAGGCCACCATCCAAGCCATCTTCCCATTTGGGTTTATCAAGATTCCAAGGAAATGGGTAGAAAGAATTGATAAGCTAGTGAGTTCATCTTCATAGCTAAGAACACCTTCACAAGACCTATATGGCATAGCTTCCCCACTGCCTACACACCCAACAATAGGAAGTGTCCCCTTCTCTGCTCCATATTCCCTCAGGATACACCTTAACTTCCAGTGCTCTTCAGGATGTACATAGCAGGTTCACCAGCCACTCTTATATTATTGTGAGGCTCCACACTAGGTTTATCAAGTACATTCTTCATCTCTCCCATTCCTAAGTCTTGTATATATCTCAGACCCAAACCAGGGTGCATAACACAGCAACCACATGGAGACTCTACAACACAAGTTTACTTTGGAACACGAGTAACAGGGTCTCATACACTCTGTAGTTTAAAATAACGCTGCAACACAGCAATCACAGTCTTTCCAATAGAAAAACACTCGCAGAAGGTGAAGGATACTCATAGGTAGAGCTTCGTTGCTACCACAATGTCACTAAACACTCGTAGAATGCGAAGGATACAAACAGGAATATCTTAGCTATTGAAGAGCTTCCCCATGAATGGAGAATGAATATGGATGATGAGCCAAAATGTCTTGCATCTCTAAAAATGTAAGAGTAAAACCATACATGAACGCGTGAGTCAAACTGGCATACGATTTTGGTGTTTTATTGTCCATGCAAGTAAAACACGAATTTCCAAAACTGGGTGCTTTGCTCAATTCAATATTTTCCCATACTCTTCCCCTTCAAAGTAATAACTACCTCAACCACCTTCTGGCAGAATAAATGGTTGGGAAGAGAAGATAAGAAAGAGGGTAGTTGACAGTTCTGATGGGTTCTCCTGATGATGCATGGATTTCCCCAAATAGGCTCAAGGTTAACATTCCCCCACCCCCTTATCCTTAGGAAAATAATTCCCCCATCTCATTATTCCTTGCATTGACATAGTTGGCTATGGGTTTTTCACTAATTTGCATAGTTACATGATGTTTACAAATGTGCTCGACTTAGCACAGAAACCATAGGCATCGATCATGATCGCCTATATACCAAACATTAATTGATGAAAGGGCCTTGGACTTGAGCTCCTTGTCATGAATCGATATAATATTTACATCATATACATTAGTGCAATGGGGTCAAAACCAGGGTATTACATTCCCCTCCCCCTTCAATAGCACTATCCTCGGTGCTTACAAAATTTGAACAAAATGCTACACCGGCATAGCCTGAATGATCCGTAGAATTGAACAAAAATGGATGTTCCAATCGCATGGCATCCCATAGCTCCCATCTAGCCTCTTCAGGACCGTAGTGCTCCCATTGCACCTTTTCCTGTCCTATGGCTTGGTTCCGGAGCATGGTGACCTTCCTGTTGAGGATGCGCATTGGTTCTATTCGAAACTCTCCCTCAGGTTCCACCTGAATCGCATCTCAATTTATCACATGGTTAGGGTCATGTATATATCTCTTAAGCAAAGAAACATGAAAAAAATTATGAGCCCTAGTGCTAGCAGGTAATGCAATTCTATATGCAACTGGCCCTATTCTTTCAAGCACTTCAAACGGCCCACAATATGTTGGTGAAAGCTTGGTACAACTCCCAAGCTTCAAGGAACTCTTCTTTTCCCTCACTATGAGGTAAACATGATCCCCAATAGTGAATTCTCTATTCACCCTATGCTTATTAGCATAGATTTTCTGTCTATCCTGGGATGCTTTCAGATTCTTCCTGATATTTATAACCTCTTGCTCCATTTCCTTGACAAATTCTGGACCAAGCACAACCCTATTCACTGGATTATCCCAAGTCACTAGTGTTCTACACCTCCTGCCATACAAAGATCCATACAGACTCATCCCCAAGGATGCTTGTTGTCCATTATATAGGAAAACTCTACCAAGTATAAATAATCTTCCCACTTGGTTGGTTTTTCCATCAGATACATGCGAAGCATGTCTTCCCATCATTCTGCAAATGGTAAGTAGTTCTGAAGTTCAACTTTGTACCCAAATCCGCAAAACAACCCCTTCCCAAAATTGGAAGTGAACTTGACATCTCGGTCAGGGACTATTACCTTTGACAATCCATGTAGTTTGAAGATCTCCTTCATGAAGATCTTTGCAATTTCATCAGTCTTATGCATAGACTTAACCGATATGAAATGTTGTCTTCGTCAACTTGTCCACCAAAACCATGATAGAATCATGTTGTCTCCAAGTCATTGGCAATCCTGTAATAAAATTGATGGAAATAACTTCCCATTTCCATTCTGGGATTGCAAAAAGCTGCAACAAACCTGTAGGGTGTTGATGCTCAACCTTTACCTCCTAACATTTCATGCACCTGGAAATGTATTCAGCTAGGTCCTTTTTCATTCCTGGCCAAAAGTACTTCTTTCGGGCTATAGAAATTATCTTCTGATATCCTGGGTGACCAGAATATGGAGCTTGATGGATCTCATCCATAACCATTCTCCTCAAATCTGCCACATTTGAAATGTAAATTCTTCCTTTATAAGTAAGAATTACATATTCTTCCAATTTATATCCCTCATACCTCTTCTCAAGACTTTGCTGCTACAATTTGACTTTTACTTGCACATACATTTCATCTCCAGAAGTATGATTAACAATCTGTTGCCTCAAATATGATTGGAAAATACTAAGAGATGCCACGTGCATTTCCTGCACCTTCCTAGTGATTGCATCAGCTACCTTATTCTCCTTTCCTTTTGTGTGCTGGATTTCAAAATCAAACTCACATAAAAACTCCATCCATCTAGATTTCCTAGCATTCAGAGTAGGCTGATCAAACAAATACTTCAAACTGCAATGGTTTTTCCTTAATTCAAATCTTCTTCCCATTAAGTAATGCTTCCACATCTTGAGAGCATGTACTATGGTTGTAAGTTCTATATCATGAGTAGTGTAGTTCTTCTCATTCTCCTTCAAATTTATTGACTCATAACATATCACGTGGTTGTCTTGCATAAGGACTCCTCCAAGCCCTTGATCACATGCATTAGTACACACCAGAAAATCTTTCTCTGGGTCTGTAACTTTCAATATTAGTGCACTGGTGAGAAGATTCTTCAACTGCTGGAATCCTTCTTCACAGCGTAATGTCCATTCAAACTATATCCCCTTCTTTTGCAAAGAAGTGGTGGCATGTGCAACCTTGGAGAATCCTTCAATGAATCTCCTATAATATCCTTCAAGTCCCATAAAATATCTCACATATGTCACATTTCTTGGAGTAGGCCAATTCATAATGGCTTCTATCTTTTCAGGGTCCATAGATATACCCTCTTTTGAGATAATGTGACCCAAATACTGAATTCTATCTCTATAGAAGTCACACTTTCTAAGCTTTGCATACAACCAATGCTCCCTAAGCAACTGTAATGTCAATCTCAAATGGTCTTCATGTTCTTCCTCATTCTTAGAATAAACAAAAATGTCATCAAGTAAAACAAGAACAAACTTGTCCAAATACCTACCGAAGATACTATTCATAAGGAACATAAATGTAGCTGGTGCATTTGTTAGACCAAATGGTACCACTAAAAACTCATAATGTCCATACCTTGTTCTGAAGGTTTCCTTATGAATGTATCCATCCTTGATTCTCACCTAATGGTAACCTGACCTCAAGTCAATCTTGGAAAATACCTTTTCTCCTCTCATTTGATCAAAGACGTCATCAATCCTAGGAAAATGATACTTGTTCTTTAATATGACATTGTTAAACTATTTGTAATCAATATACAATATGAGTGCACCATCTTTCTTCTTTAGAAACATAACTGTTGCTCCCCAAGGAGAGACGCTGGGTCTGATATACTTCTTCTCCAACAACTCTTGCAGTTGCATCTTCAGCTCTAGAATTTCTTGTGTGCTCATCCTGTAGGGTGTCTTGGACACTGGTGCTGTTCCTAGCACAAGTTTAATAGTGAAGTCAATGTACCTCTTTGGAGGAATCCCTGGAATCTCATGAGGAAACACATCCCTAAATCCCTACATCACACGAAATTCCTCCAACCTAGGAGTTTCATTCTCTGGTGCCTCCAAAATATGGTTTGCATATAACTGGAAATATTTCCTACAGCACTTCTTCAACTACATTGCTGAAACCTGCCTCACAGAAATCAAATTTGGAATGCCTTTCATAATCCTTGAGTTTCCTTCTTCATCCAGGCACTCAAATGCCTTATTATAATAGTCAAGATTTACTCTGTGAGCTTCTAACCAATCCATTCCAATGAGAAAATCATAGGAACCAAGGGGTAGAACATTCAGATCTATACAGGTGGCCAATCCATTCATAACCAATGGACATCTCTCCACCACTTCACTAACCTTTTTCTTAGTTCTAGTGGCTAGCCGAACTAACCATGGTTTTATATGCGTTACTTTCTTAAGGGTACAAATCTCTACTACTCTAGGAGTAATGTAACTATGTGTAGAACCAGGGTCAATCAAAATAGAAACATATTGCTCAATAATCTTACCTGTAACTTCAACCACCATTGACTGGTGATCTTACTGGCGGTACTCCAGTGCTACATAAATTCTAGGGACGACCCTTAGTACTTGACCCACTATTTCTACTTCTTGAATGTTGTAAGCTGGCCTTGCACTCTCATTCTCAAGTGGACAATTCTTGTGCATGTGGGGTCCTCCACATCTCCAACATTGGAGTGGTTCTCTGATCTATTATGGATCTCTTAGCTTTTCTCCCACCACTCTAGTTGCGTACTTTTCAGCTTGCGATGCTACCTCTACTGATTCTTGAAGCTAGACGGTTTGAAACCTTTCTTCCTTTGGTCAGACTTCTCATTCTTCTTGTCTTTCCATGTCTTATTGTAATCAGGTTTTTGTTTGCTTTGCTCATAGGAATACTTAGCCTTCCTAATTGCTTCTTTAAGAGTTCTAGGTTCATAAAAATTGATTCTGTCTTTGTAAGACTGAGGAAATCCACTCAGAAAACACTGGATATTCACTTTTTCATCTTTGATGTACCTGACATACCTTAATAGTTCTAGGAACTTATTTGCATACTCTTCCATGGTCTGCTGTCCCAATCTCAACTCATGGAATTATTTGTTCTTGTCATCATAGTACCTGTCAGAGAGGTATTTCTGCTTGAAATACTTTTGGAACTGTTTCCACTTAAGTCTTCTTTCACTGACCTTCCTTACTTGCTTGAAGTGCTCCCACCAAATGGATTCCCTTCAATTCAAAATGAATATGGCAACCCTTTCCTTCATGTTCCCCGAATAATCCTAAACTTGGAAGTACTTCTTTATCCCAAGAATCCAAGCTTGAGCTTCTTTTCTAGTCTTTACCTCACAATCGTAGGAGGTTTAGCCTTCTTAAATTCACCCTGAGAGCGATCCCTATGGTGCCTCTTTCTCTTTCCCTTATGAGAAGAAGAGCTTGAATGCCCACTTGATTCTTTCTAGTCAGAGGATCTACTAGCAATCCTTATTCTTCTTCTAGTACTAATCTTACTACCTTTGGGTTTTACTATACCTTGTCCATAGTCTATATTTATTTGCAAGTATGTTAAACTCTGCAATATAGCAGCATTCAATTGATGCTGCTCTTCCTGAGATTTAATCAGGATTCTCATGGTGGCCACAATATCTGGTGGTGTCCCTTGGAATCTCCTTCCATTAGACTCTATGCCATCATTTCCAACTCAGACATTTTCCCCCATGGCATCTCGCACACACTCGTAGGAATCTCGAGCATCATATCCGTCATGGGTTCTCATGGCTGAATCACCATTTACTTTTCCAAAATATACTATGACTCTACAAAATGTGTTATCAACACCATTTGTTAGACACACACTAATTCAAAATAAAAACCATTTACTTACTGTCACCTGGGATAACTAGGCCCAATGCTTTAATTGACAACTTTGGTTAACTAATTCCCAGCCCATCCAGGCCCAATACTACAACCCACAACTCTGATACCACAATGTCACATACCCATACCCCATTATCATGTGGAATTAAAATTTTCATTGAGAACCTTCATTGTTCATCGAAACACAGGGCATGGTCATGAACCGAATCTCAAAATTTCCAACACTATCACACTCCCTCCCATATTCCATAGATCAGTTTGATAATTTGCAGGGAAAGATCTCAAAGGAGATCAGACGACAGAGATAAATGTGATTAAAATCAATGATTGTAAATGATCCCGCAGACTGGAACCAAATCAACGGTTCATAATTCACCCGCAAAAATCAACGGTGTGGAAAGCTCGAGTTGTGGGTTCGAAAAGTTACAAAACTTGCAATATCACTTCCCGAAACACACATCCCGTATCCCGCATCGAAAATAGATCGACGGTGGAGAATCATCCTGCAAAGATCGACGACGGGGAGATTTGGATGGCAGGATTGAGAATTATGGGAATCACGACACCGTGATCCCACATCCCACATCCTGTAAGTTGCAAAAAGAAAGTTACGGAAGGGAAATATACGGAAATCAAAATCTATGAAATGACATTCCGCATCCCGCATCTCACAAACCTACAAATTTGGGCAAAGGAATATTTCTAGCATAAAACTCAACTTTCCACTGAATTCTTGGACCAATATGATCATTCAGGCCATTACCGATCTGGCCAATATACCCTACAACTTATCTTGAAATGCGTTGATGGAAAAACATACATAGATTCCTATACTTGTATCTATTCGAAGGAAAAATGCATCAATTCAACATAGCAACATGTTCATCACATTCCATCAAGCAATTTGTAGAACAAGAAATACAATTGCATAGAATAACATAGGAAAGAACACTTATCTTGCATAGAAATTGTCCCGCAACCAGCTATGTCACTGCAACGTTCCACCCAACCATAGGCCAGCGTGCTCCTTAGTCTCTCAGCAACACTGCCACCCCCAAGCTGGGCATGATTTCCTACAGGAATAAGGGAAGACTAGTAGACTCATACATAGCCAAGGGTGCCATAACACTTAGCCAAGCCAACATAGTTGGGTTTATCAGGATGCAAGGGAAAAAATTCCAACAGATGGGTTGCACGGGCCACTTAGCCAAGCCATCTCACAGTTGGGTTTCACAGACTGTTCACAGTTAAGCCAACATTCACCTTTAAGGACTAGTCAAGCCAACATATGGGTTTATCATACTATCAACAGTCAAGCCATCTCACTACTAGGTTTATCAGGCTACCTAGCCAAGCCATCATTCGCAGTTGGGTTTATCAGACCGTCCAACCAAAGGTTACTCACAAGGTCAAACACTACAAGACACAACCAATCCAACAGATGGGTTTATCAGGCCATCATCCAAGCCATCTTCCTAGTTGGGTTTATCAGGATTCCAAGGCAATGGGCACGAAGAACTACTAATCTAGTGAGCTCATTTATAGAACTAAGAAAACCTTCATAAGACCTATCTGGCATAGCTTCCCCACTGCCTACACACCCAACATAAGGAAGTTTCCCCTTCTCTTCTCCATAGTCCCTCATGCTACACCTTCCCTTCCAGTGCTCTTCAGGATGAGTGTAGTAGGTTCACCAGTCACTCTTATCTTATTTTGAGGCTCCACACTAGGTTTATCAAGCACATTCTACATCTCTCCCATTCCTAAGTCTTGTATATAGCTCAGACCCGAACCAGGGTGCACAACACAACAACCAAAGGGAGACTCTACTCTGGAACATGATTAATAGGGTCTCATACACTCTATAGTTTAAAATAATGCTGCAACACAACAATCACAATATTTCCAATGGTAAAACACTCGCCGAATGCAAAGGATACACACAGGCAGAGCTCCGCTGCTACCACAATGCCACTAAACACTCGCAGAATGTGAAATATGCACATAGGAAGAGCTCATCTACTGAAGAGTTTCCCTGTGAATGGAGAATGAAGATGGATGATGAGCCAGAACGTTCCACGGCTCTCAAAACATGAGAGTAAAACCATACATGAACGTGTGAGTCAAACTTGCATACGTTTCTAGTGTTTTCTTGTCCATGCAAGTCAAACGCAACTTTCCAAAACTGGGTGCTCTACCGAATTCAAAAATTTCCCATACTCTTGTTATACACCAGATTGGCACCTATCTGTCCGAGTGCCGACATTCCTCATGTTGGCACACAAAAGGACATCTATGGATTGAGGTTTGCCCAGAAAACTATAGCTTGGCTTATTATGAAATACATTCTGCCTCTATCCAGCTAATTACTTTGCCATTTTTGACATGTTAGGATGTATTCACGACTATCCTTCTATACAACTCGTGAGTCATTCACGGGTCTCCTTTGTAGCAAGTCGCGAATCTATGTATTCGCGGGTTTCCCTTATACATAGTCACGAATCATTTGCGGGTTGCTCTACTACATACCCGCGAATTTGTCTCTTAGCATTTAAATATTAAAACACACGTTAATTGGAAATTAGTTAAGTCATTTAACTTAATTTCTTTAACTGTTGTAACCTCTTCAACCTCTGAAACTACCTTATTTCACCCATATAAATAGAGGTAGGAAAGGCCATGAGAGGGGACTTTGAATTTATGCATTGTTATGCTGGAGGAATCGGGACTCTCTTTGCCTACACCTTTGCCCTGGAGGTCTTCCCCTTGGGTTGCAGAGCTTGGAGGCTGAGTTCTTTGGAGAAGAGAAACAGCAGAACCAAATCAAGGTTTCATGAGGTGCCAAACTTGAAGAGAAGGTATATTTGTACTTGTTTTCAAGATTAATAAAGATGTGATGTCCTTATTCTTCCCAAATCATTGTTCAATGTGTGATTGAATCTCTGTTTATGATCGTATGATGATGTTATTCAGATAATTTATCCATGTTTATTTGATTATCATTGTTTTATATGTGGTCATAATGGTTTGAGGAAGGTATAATTCATTTTGCAGGTCTCTTGGAGCGAGAGGAGCAAGAAGAGGATTGAAGAGAAAGCTTGGACCAGCCTTTAGTTAGTCAGGTGTGTACCTTTCTCATCTCTGATCTTGTTTATATATACTTGCTGAACATTGTACATCTCTCTTTCAACCCCAGTACGTTGATGGCCTCTTAAACCCTAGCCATAGGATACTTTCCTTTACAACAGAACTAGCGACTCCGCTGGGGATAGCCTTGTCTGTTTGGGGTTTCTCTTGATTCTTTTCAGTTTTTGCATTGTTTCAAGTCCTTTTTTCCACTTAGGAACACCTTTCCAGTATGATTACACACTTCCCCTGCGTTCTTTGGGTAGTTTTTGACCCTTTTTTGGGATTTTTCTACCTATTCCCGAGTTGTTGTTCTAGACAGTCGTGAATACAGTCTTGTATTCGCGGGTTGCTTCACTGAACAGTTGCGAGTCATTCGCGACCTGCCCTTATAGATAGTCACGAATACTCCTGGAAGTGGGGATTTTTAAAGTTAAAGTTTTCTTGGTCTTTGCTTTGGGTAATCCTTGTTTCTGAGTGGATTTTATTTATAAATGTTGTTTGTCCTGTCTAGGTGCCTCTGTTGATCACAGTTTGTGATTTTTCGGAAGCCCTTTGAGCCTTTTTGCTTGGATTGTTTACTGTCTTCATGCTGAAGTATTTTGGCCGGTTTGGGTTGTAGGTTAAAGTGTCTTTGTTCAGACCTGTGTTCAGGATCTTGGGCTCTGTTTTTTCATTCTGTCTTCTGACAGTGGCTGATTCTCACTTGCCTTTGTAAGCCTGCAGTGATTCTTGTCATTGCTTGCACCCAAGCTAGGGTTCCTAGCCTTCCTTAGTTGGTTGTCTTTTGGTTCTGTTAGCTTGTGTGTTTCAGTTCTTTGCTTTTATACAGTTTATTTATTTCAAGTTCGCTCAAGTCTAGTACATCTTAGGTGCATGCTAGAGTTTTAGCCTTTTATAGCATTTGGGTTGTTCTTTGCTCTTCCTCCACCTCCTGTGCTTGTTTTGATTTTTGGCATATGTTTCTGGTCAGCCTCTGTTAGTGATCTTTGTCTGAGTTCAGAAGCTTGTGGGTGTTGGTTTCCTTCTTCTTTTGTTGATTAACTTCACCTTGCCAAGATAGTAGACTTGTCTTTTATACAAGCCTTCCTTCCAGCTAGGTTTTATACTGACTTTAGGGCATTCTAGAGTTTGTTTGGTGGTTGTGTAGCAGAGTTCCTTTTGCCTAGTTCTTGTTATCTGCATGTTTTTGCTTTGTAGATAGTTTTTCTTTTGCCTTAATAAAAGAAAATTAAAAAGAACGCTTACTTGTTTGTACTGCTTGCCCCCCCTCTTTATTTGGCTTGACCTTGTTGTATAAGGTACTGAGCAGCCTTTGTTTGTAGGTGTAGATTGATACTTGGGACTTCTTGACCTTTGTTTATGTCAGTCTTATCGCTCAGTCTTTTCATTCCAGAGTTGTTGGCTTGTTTACCTTTGTAAGCCTTCTTTTCAAGAGAGGTTGATATCTAACTTTAGGGAAACCTAGGGTTTGTTGTGGGGAGTAGAGTAGTTGTCTATTTTCTTTGCTTTCAGTACTTGTTTGCATAAGTAGATAGGATTATTTTTCTTTTGCATTTATAAAATAAAAAGACAAAAACAAATGTTTGCTTTATATGCATGTAGATTAGTTTTTTAGTCTAGATTGCATGGCATATTTTTATTTTTGAAAAAATATAAAAAGATTTTGTTCTTTTTTGGCTTTCAAGTGTCTATTTGAAAATATAAAGAGAATATTTTTTTCTTTTGCATTTCATTTCTCTTTGCTTAGTCATTTTGTTTCAATTTTTGAGTCAAAACACCACATAAGTGTCATGCCATTTACCCTCTGACTAAAAACAGCCCTTAAAATAAACGATATAATTTTAAAAATTATTAGCAAGTTTTATTATATAGGGCCATACACCAACTAGCTTAGGCTAGACTTGTGGGTTAGGGAGTTTCAACTCCCCACAAGTGTTAAATTTCAGACGTAGTTGGCCTATAACTAGGTAAATCCTTGATTCTATCACTGTATCTGGGAAGCTCCTCTCAAATAGGAGTTAAGCACGAGGCCGCGTGGAGGCTTGGACAGAGGAGATAACCCTCCGAATCCTTGTCAAAGCGTAACTCAGGACTTTTGCGCATCTGGGGATTCTGTCCTAGACAGATTTTTGGGCTCAGCTACCCTGCCCATGCGTACGAGTCCAGCTTGTGACTGTCCCCCCAGACTGTTGGTATAGTCAAGGTAGCCTTTAGTCTCTTAACATCTAGGGTTCATACACAGGTAAACCAGAAGGTTATTTCTGGTTGACCTTGGACATACTTGGAAGGTAACCCCGGTAGAAAGTGTGGGAGGGAGGTGGGTGATTCCTTCGCTTGTGCCTAAGAACATCTACATGGGATGCCAAGTAACTGTCTATGAGCTTTCTTCTGGAAAGTATATCTTATACATGTTTGTCTGTTTGTCTTTAGGAATGTTTAGTGAGTGCTGTGTGGTTTGTCTATACTTAGTGTGCCTTTAGGTGTATGCTTTGTAATTTTGGTTGACTATCAACCTCAGACTTTAGCTCTTGTTTTGAAACTATGGCTAGCGCCCCTTCGAACACCAACCAAGAGATCCCCATGATGGGAGATCCTTGTCCTATTCCTCTCACAGGGAATGTTGGTGTTCCCTTGATGGCCACCTTGAATCTTCCGGGATTCACCCTAGGGCTACCGGTGTGGTTGTTTTCCACTCCAACTGTCTTGGATGCTCCTGATGCTTCTCAAGTAAGCTCCTTATATCAAGGGCATCAAAACACTGTTTCCCCTTCACCTGTAGTTGATTCTCCCCCTCCTTCTACCTCATGCGGTGCAAGTACTGATACTAGTAACCCAAAGTCTAAAAGGAGTAAAAGAAGAAGGAATAGGAAGAAAGCACATAAGAAAGGGGGCACCCGTTCAACCTCTACAAGTCAAGTTGAACTTCACCACCCAACCTCTGTTGTTCATGCTGGGGGCACCCATCCAAACTCTGCAAGTCATGTTGGATCTATCCCTCCAGCCTCTGTTGTTCACGCTGGTGGGATCCTTCCAACCTTTCTAGGTCATGTCAGATCCTCTCACTCAACCTCTATTGTTCAAGCTGAGTGCAGCCATTCAACCTCTAGTGTTCAAGTTGAACTTCCACATTCAACCTCTGCAAGTCAAGTTGATCTTCACCATCTAGCATCTGTTGATCATGATGGTAGGATCCTTCCAACCTTTTCAGGTCATGTCAGATCCACTCTCTCAGCCTTTGTTGTTTATGCTGAAGACACTCATTCAACCTCTGGTTTTCAAGTTGAACCTCCCCATCCAACCTCTATTGTTCAAGTTGGACCTATCCACCCAGCCTCTATTGTTCACGCTGGGGGCACACACTCAAGTGATGCAAAGCATGTTGATCCTAACCATTCAGCCTCTGTTGTTCATGTTGATGGTGCCCATCCAACCTCTGCAAGTCATGTTGGACCTAGTCTATCGGCCTCTGTATGTCATGATGGGGGCAGTCATTCAACCTCTGTAGTACACACTGAAAAAAATCTGTCAACCACTGCGAGTCATGTTGACACTATTGAAAAGACTATCCGTTCAAAACATAAGCCCAAGTTTCCTTGTAAGCTTTGTGAGGGAGACCACCTTACTTATAAATGCCCTTCTATTGCTGAGGTGCAAATATTTTGGGCATGGTCCTCCCATTTTTGAACATTCTGAAGTCTCTCAACAACCAACCTCTCTTAGTGAGGTTGAATCCAATCACTCAGCCTCTGTAGTTGACGCTGGGGGAAAACTCTCATCCTCTGCTTGTCATGTTGAGAGTAAACAGTCATCCACTGCTAGTCATGCTGACACCGTTGAGAAAACTGGTCATTCGAAGCGTAAACTTAAGTTCCCTTGTGTGATATGCAAGGGAGATCATCTTACTCATCTGTGCCTTGCTATCCCAGAGGTGCGAAGAGTGTGGTCCGAGACTCATGGATTTCAGTCTTCTGAACACCCTATAGTTTCTCAACAACCTATTCAACCTTTGGTTGATCAAGTGGTTGAACAAATATCAGATTTGGTCGATCCCACTCTTCTTTCAGAGAGTGTTCCTCATGTGATTGAACCAATGTCATATTTGGTCAATCCCACTCTCCCTTCGGAGAGTGAATTTGATGAAGCGCTTGAATTGATCCTAGTATCGATCAATCCCACTCTTCTTTCGGAGAGTGAAGTGTCTACTAGTCACATTTTCTTCACTGCCAGTTCAGAACTTACTGAACAAGGGGGCACTGAACTTGCTTCAGATCAACCCCCACCAAGCTCTCGGATTGCTTCCTTTGATTGGGATAGCCTAGTTGAGCTATGCCTTCCTTCTGTTGCACCTTTCCAGATAAAGGTCAAAGTTGAACCCTATACGATTACTCGTTGTATTGTTGATGAAGGGGCCTCAGTTAGTATTTTGTCTGCTCGTGCTTGGCGAGGCATGGGATCTCCCAGCCTTGTGTCAACTGCTAGTCAGTTACTGGCATTTGATAGAAGAACTTGTGTAGCCTTGGGAATTCTTGCTCAAACTCCTATTACTTTGGGTGGGAAGACCGTCTTAGTTGACTTCATGGTGATAGAAGACCCCTTGGATTTTAATATGCTCCTTGGACGTGATTATGTCTATGCCATGCAAGCTGTGGTGTAAACATTATTTCATGTGATGTACTTTAATCATGGCAAAGAAATTGTCACTATCGATCAGTTGGATTTTCTTGATCCATCTCCTGACCCGAATAGAGACCAGGTCTTTCCTTTATTGATTCCCAGTGTTTCTGTAGACACCACCCCACCACAGGTGAACTATGTGGCCTCTTGTCTTTTGTGTTCAATTGCTACTGAGAAGCAGCCTCTGTTTTCATTCTTACCTTCTCGGGACTTGGTCCCAGTAGTTGAACCAATGAGTCATTCTATACAGACTGTAGAGTCTTCTCTCTACTTTGTCGATCCATTTGAAAGTTTAGACATGTGTCCTATCTCGGATGATCTCCTTCCTTTAGATGAAGTATTCCTAGAGTCTTTGATACAGTCTGACCTTCTTTTGGATGTTGGTTCAATTGTGACTAAGTATAACCCTGATTTGCCTAGTAAGCCTGAATTTTCTTCTTATGTTGGTCTTGTTGAGTCTTTTGACTTTTCCGTTGAACCGCAAATTAGTGATCCTGCTGAGTTTGATTTTTCTTATGAATTTTTCGACTCCTTGGATATTGAGTTTGTTCCTATAGACTCTATCTCCCTTGTTTATTTTTTCTTTCCTTCTGAGGTCGATCTTATTGATTATAAATCCTTGAGCCGTGTTCCTATAGAATCTTATTCGGTTGATTTTGCCTTGACTTTCCCTTTTATAGAAGATAGCAAAGTCACATGTGTTTCTGCCAAAGTGACCCGCATTGGATCTTTTCTTCTGAATACAATTCTGATGTTGTTGTTTCTTGGAGATATGATTTTTAGTTGGATTCACAACTGTTTACTGGCCTCACCTTGTGTTTCAAGTTGTAATTTCATTTACATGTATCCTGCTCGCACTTATGAGCCTGATGCCGGCTTTCACGCTTTTAGCTTGTTGTATAAGCCCTCATCTTTGTTCTCATCGCCGCTTAGCCTTGTATCATTTTACCTTTGCAACTTGACACCCTTTATCCCAAGGAGACGTTCCTCGAGTGTCCTTATATTTCTCACTTTCCTTGCATTATGCATAGGTCTGTTCATTGCGCTTGGAACTAGTTTCGCCTGCCTATGACACTCGTCTCCTCGCTTTTAGAGCATTCTTTCTGCTCTCCTTCGAGCTCGTTAAAAACAGTAAGGAGGCCACGAGTTGACTTTTTTGAGCTCGTTAAAACTTCACGGGAAAGATATTGAGTTTCTTTAGGCCCAAGTATGACTCCTTAAAATAGAATTGACTGCCGAGTAAACTTGTCCATTCAGGCTCGTTAAGAATATGTGAATGGGAATCCACATTGGTGGTAGGTTATCTCTTTCTCGAACCATGTGGAATAATACGAGAAAGGATCCCTCTCTTTTCTATTGAATTGAGAAGAGTATTCTCAGGCATAGGTTTATCTCTTTTCCGGACCTGAGGGACTAAACTTACGGAAAAGGAACCCCCGGTATGAGCTTAGTTTTCTCTTTTTCGTGCTCTGGACCAAAACATGAAAAATATTTCGAGTGTACTTTATGTCTTTGTCATGCTCATTAAACCCTAAAGAACAAAGCATCGAGTTTATTGTTGTAAGCTCCATTTATCGTAATCAAATGGATCTTTCCGAGTGATCTTGCCTTCCTTCACACTCGTAAAACTCAGGCTATATGCTGCTTTTGAAGGAGCGTTGGGTAGGTGGTAATTTAACCTTTTTCGGACCTTCCTGACTAAGTACGAAAAAGGTGTGCCATTTCTTCTTCAGAAGTTAAGAGAGTTCTTCTTTGGTTTGTTTTATAATTTTTCGGCCTCAGGAGACTAAATTGTACGAAAAAGGACCACCCTGGAGTCTTCTTTGGAGTTTTCAGACTCTCTAAACTATGAAAACACCATCAAGCATGTACTAGTTCCGGCTCGTAAAATCCACGAATTAGTGCCTTATCAAGAATTCTTCTTTCTTTTCTTCGAGCTTGTAAAAAAATGAAGATGGTCCCGAGTTTGCTTTCTTGGACTCGTTAAACCTTTACAAGAAAGAAGGGTAGGGGAGGGTTATCTCCATGTCTTTTTACATCTTGGCAACAAGTCTTGTTTCCTTGAACAAAGCACCAGTTTTGAGTCTATCAACCATTGGGTCCTAGTCTTTTGACTTTATCCTGATTCAGAGTTTTCTTACTCCTCCAGTTGGTTTCTTTTCCAGTTATATGGGGAATCTGTCAATGTCTCCTACATTGAAGATTTGTTTTGTTGGTCATTTTTTGGTCAAAAGCTACGTAAGTCACTTTTGTGTCGTGATCATTGTTCAAGGATTAAACCTTTGTCGGTCATTCTGCAGTTGCCTTGACCTTTTGTGTCGGCCATTCCCTGGTATCAGTTCATTACATCATGTCTTCAGTGGTCCTTTTTGTGAACTTCAGTACCAATTCCAGATTCAATTAGTCTTTGACTTACCTCATGTTGGATGATGAAGAATGCCTTAATGCCTTCCTTCTAATGGATCTCTTCCTATCGACTACAACACATCTTGCTCTGGGGATGAGATTTAGAGTTTTATGACAGTACCTTGGGAATTGTTGTCCTCAATGGAAATTTCCCTCGCTATTGGGTAGTGGGGATACCTTAATGTCTCCTACTCGATGGATTCTTCAAGTGATTGACTTCAGGTCCTTGTAATCACACTTGTTAGAATGTAATAGGTACCTTGGGGACCATTTTCATTAATGGTGGTTTCCCTTGTGTTTGTTAACGGTTTTCATTATTGACCGGTAATCAAAGGGTTTCCTCCATGTTCGAATTCAGCTCCTTTATTCGCATGGTTAGGATTCGTACCTTTTTTGAGCGGTTTGGATTGAAGACCTTGGGGCTAACAGTAGCATTGTCATTTTTGCTATTGCCCGAGTTGCGCAAGACCTTGTTACCTTTATATGACATTTTGCTGAGACATAGATCCACCTTGTATTTTTGTGGCTATGATCGATTGTTGAGCATGGATCCACCTTGTTCATTTGTGGCCATGGATCCTTTAGATTTGATATGGTGCCTTTTTGTATATTGAGCGACCATTATAGTTTCATCAATTATACATATGTTGGATCCACCTATCTTTATGGCGATGTTTTGTATATGGACGTGCATGTTCCAGAGATCAGTTTTTCTGACATTTATCTCTCTTTCAGGTACCTTCACTCGAGTCTTTCGATCTTGGATTCTCTGCTCTATCCATACTCAGTTTTCCTTTATAATGTATTTCGGCTATCGTATTCCCCTCTAACCTCACACATTAGGGGGCATCTGTTATACACCAGATTGGCACCTCTCCGTCTGAGTGCCGACATTCCTCATGTTGGCACACAAAAGGACATCTATGGATTGAGGTTTTCCCAGAACACTATAGCTTGGCTTATTATGAAATACATTCCGCCTCTATCCAGCTAATTACTTTGCCATTTTTGACATGTTAGGATGTATTCGCGACTATCCTTCTATACAACTCGCGAGTCATTCGCGGGTCTCCTTTGTAGCAAGTCGCAAATCTATGTATTCACGGGTTTCCCTTATACATAGTCACGAATAATTCGCGGGTTGCTCTACTACATACCCGGGAATGTGTCTCTTAGCATTTAAATATTAAAACACGCGTTAATTGGAAATTAGTTAAGTCATTTAACTTAATTTCTTTAACTGTTGTAACCTCTTCAACCTCCGAAACTACCTTATTTCACCCATATAAATAGAGGTAGGAAAGGCCATGAGAGGGAACTTTGAATTTATGCATTGTTATGCTGGAGGAATCGGGACTCTCTTTGCCTACACCTTTTCCCTGGAGGTCTTCCCCTTGGGTTGCAGAGCTTGGAGGCTGAGTTATTTGGAGAAGAGAAACAGTAGAACCAGATCAAGGTTTCATGAGGTGCCAAACATGAAGAGAAGGTATATTTGTACTTGTTTTCAAGATTAATAAAGATGTGATGTCCTTATTCTTCCCAAATCATTGTTCAATGTGTGATTGAATCTCTGTTTATGATCATATGATGATGTTATTCAGATCATTTATCCATGTTTATTTGATTATCATTGTTTTATATGTGGTCATAATGGTTTGAGGAAGGTATAATTCATTTTGCAGGTCTCTTGGAGCAAGAGGAGCAAGAAGAGGATTGAAGAGAAAGCTTGGACCAGCCTTCAGTTAGTGAGGTGTGGACCTTTCTCATCTCCGATATTGTTTATATATACTTGATGAACATTGTGCATCTCTCTTTCAACCCCAGTACGTTGATGGCCTCTTAAACCCTAGCCATAGGATACTTTCCTTTACAACAGAACTGATCTGCGAAACCAGAGATTCTGGGTTCGATCCCGAGCGGAGTCGCCAGTTCTGTTGTAAAGGAAAGTATCCTATGGCTAGGGTTTAAGAGGCCATCAATGTACTGGGGTTGAAAGAGAGATGCACAATGTTCAAAAAGTATATATAAACAAGATCAGAGATGAGAAAGGTCCCCACCTGACTAACTGAAGGCTGGTCCAAGCTTTCTCTTCAATCCTCTTCTTGCTCCTCTCGCAGCAAGAGACCTGTAAAATGAGTTATACCTTCCTCAACCCATTATGACCACATATAAAACAATGATAATCAAATAAACATGGATAAATGATCTGAATAACATCATCATATGATCATAAACAGAGATTCAATCACACATTGAACAATGATTTGGGAAGAAGAAGGACATCACATCTTTATTAATCTTGAAAACAAGTACAAATATACCTTCTCTTCAAGTTTGGCACCTCACGAAACCTTGATCTGGTTCTGCTATTTCTCTTCTCCAAAGAACTCAGCCTCCAAGCTCTGCGACCCAGGGGAAGACCTCCAGGGCAAAGGTGTAGGCAAAGAGAGTCCCGATTCCTCCATCATAACAATGCATAAATTCAAAGTCCCCTCTCATGGCATTTCCCACCTCTATTTATATGGGTGAAATAAGGTAGTTTCGGAGGTTGAAGAGGTTACAACAGTTAAAGAAATTAAGTTAAATGACTTAACTAATTTCCAATTAACGCGTGTTTTAATATTTAAATGCTAAGAGACACATTCATGGGTATGTAGTAGAGAAACCCGTGAATGATTCGCGACTATGTATAAGGGCAACCCATGAATACATAGATTCACAACTTGCTACAAAGGAGACCCGCAAATGACTCACTAGTTGTATAGAAGGATAGTCGCGAATACATCCTAACATATCAAAAATGGCAAAGTAATTAGCTGGATAGAGGCAGAATGTATTTCCTAATAAGCCAAGCTATATGTTCTGGGAAAACCTCAATCCATAGATTTCCTTTTCTGTGCCAACATGAGGAATGTCGGCACTTGGACGAAGAGGTGCAAATCTGGTGTATAACAAATCTTCCGCTTCCAAGCAATAAATACTTTAACCACCTTCTGGCAGAATAAATGGTTGGGAAGAGAAGACAAGAAAGAGGGTTGTTGACAGTTCTGATGGGTTCTCCCCATGACGCATGGCTTTCCCCAAATAGGCTCAAGGTCAACATTCCTCCAGCCCCTTATCCTTAGGAAAATCATGCCCCCATCTCATTATTCGTTGCATTGACATAGCTGTCTGTGGGTTTTTCATTAATTTGCATAGTTACATGATGTTTACAAACGTGCTCGACTTAGCACAAAAACCATAAGCATCGACCATGATCGCCTATATACCAAACATTAATCGATCACATGGCCTTGGCCTTGAGTTCCTTATCATGAATCGATATAATATTTACATCATATACATTAGTGCAACAGGGTCAAAAAAGAGTGTTACACAGTGGTTGCTCTATGTACAATTGACTAGTCACTAGTGCCAATATCTCTTCATAGTCTATGTCTTTTTTCTATGAGAAGTGTCTTCTTTTTGTGAGAAGCATCGTTCTACGAATCTTGCCTTTTATCCTATGATGTTTCCATCTACAGTATGTTGGATATTGTAGATCCATATGAAAGATACTACGGACTTTCCTTATACATCATTCTCCTTGAACTAGTACTCTTTGATCATAGTCTCCTTCCGTTTCTTCGTGTCTACTTCTTCATAGCTAGAAGGCTCTACATCAAGGATTTCGCTCAATAGTATCACATAACTAGAGTGCTCCTAAGTTCTCTTGAGGTCTCGTCATACTATTCTTCATTTTGGATTATTTCTTGTGCCCAAGGTGGTCTTTATCTCTCGAGGTCGATCTACCATTCTCTTTATATTCTTCGGAAGCTTTTTCTTTTTCTATGGAAGCTTCAGGTTCATCTTCATGTATGCTTATTGGAGTGAATCTTGAAATGTAGTCACTTGTTTGTCGGAACAAGTACCATCCTTCTTTTCTTGTAGGCGATTTTACGCGATCTTTCCTACAAGTCAAATGCACCAATTGTATGGTTATAAACATTTCATAAGGCATATATTCATAATGGAAAATTCTTATGCATAAAGATATAATCATGCAACTAATTTATCCAATACAACATTCATCCATATCTCGTATACACAGAAAATTTCCAGATGCCTTCCATCCCTACCATAACATTATTGAGATTTTGCACTAATCCCAATATGTCAGCAAAGAGGTTTCATCCTAGATAAGTAGAAATGGAGTGTTGTATATCACTATAGGATACTTAACCATAACATGCATATTAGTAGTATATTGTTCATTAATGCAGACATTCTATCATGCATAATACATTTCACAAATAAACAATGTCATATAAACAAATAGATATATAGGAAAAGAAAATTGAAATACTTATATTTATTTGTTTCATGGGTAGAATCCTTCTTGAGCCTTCAACTTCATCATCTTCTACATTCATAACATCATCAGTGCTTATCCAAATGCTAAGATGGATAAGAGGTTCTTCAAGAATTGAGTCCTTCATATTCCTCATTGCTTGAGGGATCTTCTTTGAATCGTGAGAGCTTGATCTTTAGTTGCTCCCATCTTCTCTTCTCTTATTATGAGGCGGGCTTCTTCTTGTGTGCACTCTTCCCATAGTCTGCTTAAGGTAATCACTTCCTTCTAGCACATATTGCTCAAATGAATGAATCCCATGATCCTGACATGCCATTCAAGGTGGTTATAACAATATCTTATTCTTCTTCGATTGCTTTGTCATAGCAACAAACGCTTCCTTTTGGTTTCTTCAAGGATGACACATGAGGGATGAGATGATCATTAATAGAATCTGCAATGATTTTGTTTGCTCTAGGCTTAGCCTCATCTCCCTCTAGATACTAGAAATTTCTTACTAAAATACTGATCCAAGTCAATTTCTTCAAGGATCATGGAGGTCCTATACTTCCATACGCGGAATTTTTCAGCTTCACCAAGCTTGTCATCAAGCTGGTGTGATTAGTCATTTTGAAATGAGAACGTCAAATGTAAATAGAAGAAAATTAGATCTTACGGATTTGAGGTGTCTGTCCTGGTTCTGGAGCTGGTTGATATAGGGTTTTTTCAGAGAAATCCTAATTTTCAAAACTTGGAATTTCAAATTTATGATTGGATAGAAATATGGGCCTCTTTAAGGAGAGTTGTCCAATGTACTCCTTTTTTGAAAACAGTGTGGAGGGAATCTTCCGGAATGGGAAGCCCTAGTTTTCCAATTTCTTCTGCATACATGATTGATATTGCTTCTACTGTATATTTGAAGTTTCAGATCCTTAAGATCTGAAACTTCTCACTATGATAGCCTGATAAGTTTTCTTTCCAACCCCATAGGTTAGAGCAGAAATGGATTCTCCAAGTGGGACTTATGCTGCTTTTCACAAGGTGATTGTTTTGGGGATTGTTCAACATAATGAACTTGTAGGGACTACCACATGTCACTGTTTCACCTTATGTGTCTGAAAAAAATTACCATAGAAACTACAGTCTGAACCCTACCTGCAACATTTTATGAAATTTTGTTTGGGCCTTCCTAGCCCGAGATAAAACAAATCTCCCTAGGTCACTTGTTTGTGACTGTATTCAGGAGGAGATTGGAACCCTGATTTGGAGGAACCATATCTCCTCAAGTATAGTGAATATGAGGCTGAAATATTTACATAGTGTACATAACAAATTTTTCTTGGCCTATAAAAATTTTGGCTTCTGATCCTTCTCGAATATCGCTTTATAGTGAAAGTTATAGGATTACTAAATTCATTCTTCTAGGGTTTTCAGGCATGAAACCCTAATATCCATTAGCTTCCATTACAGTTGTATTTCAGCTACATAGTGAAAGTTCTCTGATTCAGGAAATTCTACCACCAAAAAATGTGCCCTAGTGAGGTGATTTATCCTAGACCTCATTGCTTGATGATCTGTGGAGAGAACACCTTCAACTAGGAATCCCTAGTTCCTACAGCTGCACAGTTCCTTCTTTCAAAGAGGCTTTGATACCATGTTAGATTTTTATCATTTAATCAATATGATGTAGGATCTTATCTAAGAGAATAACATGCACATCAATAATCACAAGAGAAAAGAGACAAAAAGAATTTTCTTTGGGGAAACCATAAAGGACAAAACCCCACAACTTCCTCAGAGATAGAATGAGCAACAAAGCAAAACTAAAACCCAAATATACAAAGATGATCTCCGAAAATTTTTATCTCTCTCACTTGTGTGAGCTACTCCTCTCTCACTCATGCGTTACTGTTGAGTGAGTGTGTGTATAAAATAGAGAGTCTCACTCTCTATTTATAATTTTTTTCCACTTGACAATTAATCTACAGGTCCAACTTCACTAGGAGAGTCTAATAACCCTAACATGACTCAACAGTGGGGCCTTGAATTACAATGGAGGGTTAACCTCAGTGACTTTACATGAATTTATTGTATTAATGACTCTCCTGATCGGAGGAACAAACATCCTCGTCAGGGTACAATGAAATACAATAAGAAATATACTAGTGAATACACTCCGAAGTTACAAATACAACAACAGTTACTTTATAACATAAAGTTACATGAACTTTTACAAAAATTAACAAAAAGGACTTGAACCAAATACCTCTTAATTTTTAAACTAAATTTTAACCAAGTGAGCTAAGCAAATTATTTAGTAATATTATGGAATAGAATCGGGGTGTTTTTGTTGTTGTTGGGAGAGCGTGACTACCCAAAAAACCATTCCTTTTTTCTTGCAAGACACTTTATACAACCACCCAAAAAAATTAAACTAAATTCTGAAACTAAAATGTTTATATTTGGGATTATTCCTTGGTTAGCATTCCCAAAAAATGCAAATTGTTTATGGTTTATCGATTCACACAAAGAGCATGGTAAAGAACATACACAGTGAAGAAAACCCTTTCCACTTTGTTTCTAATTTGTCTAGTTCACGCAGAATGCACAGAAAAGAGCATGCATAGATTGAAAAGTTAAAAGATAAAATAAAACAAAAACTAGGTAAAAATATGAAAGAAGAGAAAAAAATTGAAAAATGCATAGCTGTAAACAATATACCTCTGGATTTGGTAAAATGGTCGTATCTTGTGCAAAAGTAAACATTTATAAATGAAACAAAAATTTATTCAACCGGAAACAACACTCCAAACACAATCAAACACCTCCCGCAACCCAAAAATACAAAAAAATATCATAATGGTAAAACCATTCACGGCCTTGACAATACCAATTCAAGATCTAAATCACCAATGAAAGAGAAACTTCATGATAGCTCTAATACCATGTTCAACTATCACTAGATACTTCCAAAATATAGAACAACTTGAGAAGTCACTCACACTAACCGATCATAGATCAATACACTGATTTTTTTATGTGGTTTAAACCCTTAAATATGGAAACACTCCATGGACCCAACCAAATAGATACTCGAGGAAATATTATTATCCAAAGAAAATAATATTACATTTGGGATTCTCATAATCTATCAACTAGAAAATGAAAATCCATGATCTTTAAATGGATATCATGGGCCAATCCGGTGTCAAGCCACGGATTAGTAGTCATTAAGATTGAGAAGTTGAACCATCGGATCACTCTATGTCAAGGACATATCGTGGTTATCGGACTACATATATACAAATCCATGATAATGCATATTAAACAAACACACTTTACTTGATATATATATTATAATAATTTGTTCTTGACTAACTCCTAAGTGTCTAAATAACCTAAGAGTACTATATCTTTTAAAATGAAAAACAAAAATAAAAAAAACCCAATAATTAGGGATGATTACGGATAAACCATTCCCTAGTATGGTACCAATCATATTTTTCTAGGAAACCCCCTAATATTCCTAGGTCGATTCTCAGGATACTAGGTCAATCTCTCCAACAATTATGAATGTAGATTCCAATAGTTATCAATGTCCTTATACCTACATGCAAGTCAAATATCAAAAGGAAAGAGAGAAAACCTAATTTCTCATTGTTTACATTTTAAAGCATGTTGGTCCTTTTCTTTAGCATTGGAATGATGTACATGTACTTACACATAAATGAAATAAATGCCTTTCTTAAATCCTTTTTCATTTCATTAAAAAAAATGCATATAAATCTAAACTACTTCAGATAAAGTAACCCTTACCCAAATAACATAATCGTACAAATAGTCAATAACAAATATTTTGGGGAGGGATAATATCAATCTATTACATTTAAAAGGAAAAAATAGAACAATATGAATACTTGATTTCCAATTATGGTGTCTCCTTCACCATGTAAGAATTTTATCAATGATTATCTAGTTGTCTCATTTACAATTGTACATCCTAAGGCATCTTGTAAACACAATGAGTATTACTTACACTATTATTCATGGTATTCTTCAACAACTCACCATTTATAAAGTGAGTTTATCCCACATTCATTTTGAAATATGTTATCATGTCTATCTATCCTAAATAATATAGGATAAGGAAGCTCAATGAAAGAGAGTGATATCTGCATATTTTAAGAACTCAAGGATTGTAAGATTGGAAATTTTACCAAATTAATAGAAGACCAAATTCCATGGAGATTTTCCCACCTTGGTTACCACATAAACATTGTCTACTCTTGTCTCTCTTGTTTCTTTCTTCATGATTTATTGTTCTCTAATGCTTTCCATAAGATTTTAGACTAGTATGGTCTTCGGTTATGTGTTATTGCATATGTTCCTGTTATTTTTTTAGAAAATATGAAGATCTTTGCACTTTAAAACTTTAATTGCAGAATTACTGAACACTAGAATCAATAGTACATTCAATCATAAATCATCCATCCACAACATAAGATGTACTATGGGGAAACCCTCAAAATAATGAAGATGGAAAACCCCACCAAATATTTAGAGTATAATATGATAGATTGTAGAGAGTGTCTTTTAAACAATTGCATATTGTGTTTCGGCACCTCGAGTGCAAGATAAGAGAGAACACTTAGCAATAGACGATAGATATCAATTGTATAAAATTTCCATGTTCTTGGCACATTAATGAAAAGTCAAAATCACTTTCATGAAAACAATAGCGAATGGATGCATGAGAATTGTGCACTACATACACCAAAACTGCAAGTTTCCTTCATGGATCATTAATCTGGTACACTGGATTCTTCATCATGCATAACATATGCGCCATGTATTTCATCTTTGACATTTAATTGATGGTTAATTGAATCCATAGTAATTCACCATCTAGCTGAATGCATGATCACTTAATTAGGATGCTAACTTAAGTGTCCTAATTATTTAACTCAAGTGTCATCATGAAAACACTTTATTAACTGAAGTGTCATCTTTTGATTAACTTGAGTGTCATCTTTTAGTTTAAGTAAAGTATAAATTCTTTAGTTAACTAGTCCTTCTTCATTAACACTTAGTTAACTATCATTAGTTGTATCATGTTAATTGATTTAGTTTGGAGTGACCACTCTGCATTCTTTAATTAATTGAACCATACATTGTGGATTTAACTAAAGCTAACAAATTCGAGTTCACTTAGTCATCACATGGGGAATTCAAAATCTCCTTTTCTCTATGTATTATCTCTCTATTTTTTATCTTTATTGCATGGTCAATGTGTTAAATTTAATTATCTAACTAATTATATTATACTCATAATATTTGTCTGTCTTTGGTGATCATATTATATTATTCCATACCAAATGATCATATGCTAAAGAAATTCACTCTAGAGGTATCTAATATCTAAAGGAGATTTAATAGAAATCGATGGCCATGATTAGCGATACATCACACAACATTTGATGCTTCAACATGCAAAGAATCCACCTCTATAAATAGAAGCCTTCCCCATGATTACCTACTATAACTGGAGGTACACATGAGAATAAACTACCTCTATAACTGGAGGTTCACTCCATATGTACCTATGATAACTAGAGGTCCATATGAGAATCATGACTTGACACATACAATTCCATAGAATTGTCCAACAAGACTTTAAAACATCATCACTTTGATAAATCAAATCATTCACCTCAACACTTGAGGATTAACCTTTATAACTGTATTCTTAGTCATCCTTAGGTCCAACCTAAGAATCCAGTCCAAGTTACTAAGTCCAACTCAGTATCTCTACCTCAACACATGAATACCAATCCTATATACACAAGATTGAATTGGAGAATGACTCGTGATGTTGTACATTTAACACCTTCTCAGTGAAGGGGGAATTCTCTTCCATACCAAGATTGTCTTGAAAGTAACTGAACTTCATCACTAATAGAGAATTTTTTAAGACATCTTCAATTTTCTCATGACTAGCAATGTACTAGAGTTTCATTGTACCTTTCTAGACCATGTATCGAATGAAGTGATAGTCCATTTCAATATGTTTTGATTTGTCATGAAACAATGTATTTTTGCAAATATTAATGAAACTATAATTGTCAAACATAATAATTGTAGTTTCAATATTTTCACCAAACAATCCCAGAAGAAACTACCTAAGCCACACTTCTTCTCTACATGCAGTGCTAGCAGTAATGTACTTAGCTTCTGTATTAATCTGGGAAAATGATCCCTACTTCCTACTGGATCAATATATCATAGAAACACCCAATTTATAATAATAGTTGGATGTACTCTTGCATTCCACAATGATACCACCCCAATCAGAGTCAATATTACCAAGTAATAACACCCCTCCACTAGAGGCATACCTAAGTCCATAATCAATCGTACATTGAAGGTACATCAACACATGCATAGTAGAAACCCAGTGTATGTCTCTCAGATTAGACATAAACTAACATAGAATCCTCACAATATAGTAAAAATTAATTCTCTAATGTATCAAGTACATCAACAAGACAATAAGTTGTCTATAGAAAGTGGGGTCCACTGGATCTGATCCGGTATCTGACTCATGAAGTTTCCTCAAATTGGAAATCATCGGAGTACTCATGAATTTACAATCCGCCATGCCCAACCTGTGCAATATCTCAACATTATACTTCCCTTGAGACATAAATATCTCATTTTTTCTTTGCCAAATCTCAAGGCTTAGAAAGTAGTGCATAGTACCTAATTCTTTCATCTTGAACTCAGAAGTGGCCTCCCTCTTACACTAAGTAATCATTTTTCCTCTTCAGTGAGGAACAAACCATCAACATATAGAACCAATATCAACAGTTGGTTCTTCACTACTTTTACATACAAATTTGGATCAGCTTCGCTCTTAGGGAATCCCATTCTCTGTAGATAGCTTTCAATTCTTGAATACCAAGATCGGGGGATTTATTAAGAACATACAAGGATTTCTTTAATTTTCACACATGGGACTCCATCCAATGAACCACAAACCCCTCAGTATTCTGAATATAAACATCTTCCTCAACCTCACCATTGAGGAAGGTTGTATTCACATCCATTTGGTGAAGCTCCCATCCTAGAATAGATTGAAGTGAGATCACAACTCAAATTGACATATACCTGGCCATGGGAGTGAATGTCTCCTAGCATTATACTCCCTCCTTCTAGGATAAACATCGAGAAAAAAGTATGGATTTATACTTTTCCACACTACCATCTACAACATGCTTGATCTTGTAAACCCATCTGGAAGTAACTATCGAATTCCCCTCAAGTTTTGAAACAATCTCCCAAACATCATTCTTCAATATAGATTGGTATTCCTCTACCACTGCATCTTTCCAAACTTGTTTCTTTGTAGCTTCTTTATAGGAGGAAGGATCTAAATCACTGATGTGGATCATTTGTACAACATACCTTGAATATATATTAGGTTTATTTTTCTTTCTGGAAGAGCGCACTAGTTCCCTATGCATCTTTTCATATTATAGTATATCTCATAACCATGTAGAACTCCTCTTGGTGGGAGGTTCATCGGAAACTAGAAAATATGAGGACTCTGTTGGATTTGTTGGACACAATGTCCACATTAAGAGGGGGGTGAATTAGTTTGTGAGAAATTTAAACCTTTTTACACTTCTATTAGTTAATCAAAGTATATAATTCATTATGTCATCAATCACATTATCAAATTCATCATGAGTCATAAGAACAACATCACATCAAAAGAGACACAAGAATATATGGAATTTTGATCTTTATTTATTGTACATGGAAGAAAAAATTATTCTCTATTACAATCAGCACCAAGTGATGAAAAGATCACCGAATCTCATAATAGGACCCAACCTATTTTTCTTTGCTCCAACTAAGAGGGGTTTGAGAAGTCAAATCCTCAAGTGCAATATTCTTCTTGCAAGCAATAATATAGATCTGCTACACAACCAACCTCTTCTTTCCACAACAATATATTCCCATCACTCTGCTGGTAAACACTACTCATCAATCTCTAGACAATCTGCTCATCAGTCTCTATACAATCTTCTCATCACTGATGCTCAACACTGCTGTTCATCACTGTTGCTCATCACTACTACTCATCACTGTTGCTCATCACTACTGCTCAAGTATATTTACACATCAACCTCTTCTCATCACTCTATTGTTCAACACTTCTCATCAATATCTGGTCAATCTTCTCATCATTCTGTATTCAATCTACTCATCACTGTTTCTCAACACGACTACTCATAACTATTGCTCAAGTATCTCTGCACATCAAATGGTTTCATCATTATTGGTGATTATTTTTTGCTCATTAATACTGTTTGTTAAGCTGGTTAATCTGCTCATGTACACATCATTGTACACCTCATCATACACAATTACTGAACAAATAATTATGCTCCACTTTCATTGAACATAAGGCATGCATCATCATGCATAATCATCATAGGTATGCATCATCATCATAGGGTATGCATCATCGTCATAGGGTATGCATCCTAATCATCAAATATACATCATCATCATCTCAGTGTGCATATTTTATGCATCATCATCATCAAGTATACATCATAGTGCATCATCACAATATGGTATGCATGTACACCATATTGTATAGGAGTGCATCAACATCATAGAGTGTACATCATTATCACATGGATTATCATCATAAAGTGTATCATATCATAGCATAAATGTATGAAACATCATAATCATAGACTCTATATTGACTCCAAATATATATTCCAATATAGAGGTTCACATACTAAGATCAAAGATGAACTCTATCCATGAGAGACATGTGCCATCACAAGAGAAACCCAAAAGCATGAACCATAACTTTTTGAAGATCATAAGGTGAAGAAATAGTATTAAAACCAAAATAATCTCTAGATCATGTCACCACATATCCCTCATAAAAATATTTCCAATAAGCCAATAATTTTGTAATTATGATTTTGTATGAGAAATTTATGTCAATTTTAGTGAAGATGCCCAAAAATTTCTCCTCCACAAAGTTTTGCACGTTTCTCCAAGAGTTGCAAAAATACTAAGATAATTGATGATGAACAAATGAAATGTTTTATATTCTATTTATATAGGTTGTGGAGGAAAGTTACTACCTCAAACTGGGCCTACATGCAATTCACAATTACATATAATTAAATTCTCTTTTGTTTGGTTAGCTGGCCCAAAAAGGCGGGGTTCACCAAATTCAAAAAGTCATATCTCCTCAATCGTAAGGATTTAGAAGATGCTCCACATATCAACATAAAATTAGTGATGAGGACTATCTCCCTATGATGGGTTTATTTTAAAATTCATGGTATAATACCCTTAAATGATTGAATATGCTTAGGACGTCAAAGACCCCACACACGAGGGTGCCAAAGACCATACCACCAACTACAAGAGTTTCAAAGTATTCTTCAACATATCAAGGAACTTCCATATGCTCTACCTCCATATACATCCCAATAGCCATATAAACAAAAAGAGGATCATACATCATCATCAACAAGCTACCAAGTGTGTGGGTTCAAGACCTAAGGCACCACATGCAAGGGTTTCAAGGACTTTTTCAAAGATATCATATTATAGTTAAACACGATACTTTCCATGGACTTCAAGTCCATCACATAGGACTCCATTTCCAAGTGATGAGGGAACCATGACCGAAAATTCCATCATATCAAAGGCTCCAACAATCATAGGCTTACAAACCACCATATGTATTGATTCCAAGATCCAAATCATTTCCAAGTGCACTGTAAATGAGCATATAGTGTCCAAGGGTCATCATGGCACCATTTATGTGAGTGACAAACCTTCTCATGCATAATGACCATCTCTAAGGGTTCCATGACCCCAACAAAGGATACACGTGTATCAAGATCTTCATCAAGGGTTCCAAGTCTTCATCAAGTCATTAATGACCACATCATCACCTTTAAGGACCATTAAGCATCAAATGTGGGTCCAAGGGATTCTCCAGGGATTTTTCATCAAGCAAGGGGATTCATAGGGTTCTTCAACCACCTCAACAACACCAAGAAACCTCTAAGGGTCAACATCCATCATGACATCACCTATGGGGTTTCTAGACCTTCTCCTAGGGTACCATGACACCATTAGAGCATGAATGACCACATAATGGGCCATTAAAGCTTCTCCAACCCATATAGGGTTTCACCACCATCTACAAAGGCTTCACCACCATCTCCATGGTCTTCAGCACCATCAGTAGGGTCTTCAACATCTTCATCAAGGTGGTGGCTACAAGATCTATCCTTGTGGGTATAGGGACCTTATCAACTAGGTACAAGGTGCTTCAAGGCACAAAACCCACTCTGTAAGAGGTCCAAGGAACTTCAAGTGAGACTTGGTGGAATCAATGACAACCTGTGGGGACACTGAAAGTCCATGTTGGAATCAATGACAGCTTATGGGGCCACTACAAATCCATGTTTGAATCAATGATAATTTCATCAATAATATCCCCCTCTGTCACGGATGAAAACAACTCATGCTCCCCCTATGAGAATGCTCCCATTTCTTATTCATCTCTACCTTTGTCTTCATTTCTGCTCCTTTGGCATCAATGACAAAGGGTTTCCACGTATCTACATCTGAAATTACTGATCATTCCTCCCCCTGTCATTATGCACAATCCTAGGACATGTCTGTATGCTTGGAGTAACCATCATTTCTCCTTTCAGTTCATCCTCCAACCTTATGAAATCAAGGTTTGCAAAGTTCTTTGAGAGACGTTAGGTCTGGATTTCCATATCAAAACCATCCTCGCTACTATGATCAATCTCTCCTATCTGTATATGCTCGGTATTCTTCATCCATACTTGTTTCTTGGCATATATCCTTTCAACATTTGTTCCTTCATCTATATTGTATTTCCTTGATGAGTTGTATATGAAACTTCTCAATGGTTGTTTCTGTGTACTACAACAATCTTGATCTTTTTTCCAAAGGACATTGCAATGCAGGCTCTTATTTTCCTTCCTTTTGACTGATCAATTCAGTATTTAGTTGTTCAACTTCAACATACTTGTATTTCATCTTATCCTAAAACTCTTTGTCCTTGTGTTTGATATTTACAAGCAACACCTTCATTGTCATGGTCTTCTACTAATATTCATTCAAAGAGTCCAAGATTTTATTTTTGAACTTCATGAATTCGATATGGTTCATATTTATTGTGTTCATGACCCAGTTTCATTAGAGATCAATATTCAACAACATGAGATGTATCTCATGTGCAGCATTTGATAGCCCTTCATCCTCATCTACAAGAACTTTCTCAATTTCATCACACAAGTTACCATTACAATCACAAGTGTACATACCTTTACTGAATTCCTCTTCTTGCTTATCTTCTTCCTGATTGATCTCTTTTGGGGTCTTGTCTCCTGATTCTTGATCTGTCTTTTCATGTTCTGGTCTTTCCTTCTGATACCCACTCTCCAACTTGAACCATAGATATTTGGTTGAAGTGTTCTCCCTTACACTATCCTTCACTGAGCTGGGAAGTCCATCCATGAGGAATTTCAAGGCTGTAGTATTGTCCTTCTTTGCTTCCTTCTGTGAATTTGGTTTTCCATTCTTGTTTGATGGAGTGGGTGGATTGATCACAATCTTCTAAATGCCAAACTTATTCAAATATGCCTTCATCTTGATACTCCAATCGAAATATTCGGTAACATCAAGTACACGCATGACATTTCTTGGTGAATTTTCTATGTCTTCCATTGTGTCTCTAATTCTCCTTTAAGCTTGCAAGGCTTGTGATGAAGGTCTATTATGATACTAATTATTGGACACAATGGACACACTGAGAGGTGGGGTGAATCATTTTTTGAGCAATTTAAACCTTTTTACACTTTTATTATTCAATCAGAGTATATCAATCATTATGTCATCAATTGCATAAAAAAATTCATCATGAGTCATAGCACACCATCACATCTAAAGAGACACAAGAAAATATGGAATTTTGATATTTATTTAATGTACATGGAAGGAAACAATCTTCTCAATTACAATCAACACCAACTGATGAAAAGAGAACCAACTCTAATAAAAGGACCCAACTTGGTTTTCTTTTCTCAAGGGAAAGATTCTTCTTGCAAGAAATCATATGGCTCTACTACATAACCAACCTCTAATATGCACATCAATATCTGGTCATCACTTTGCTGGTCAACACTACTCGTTAATATCTGGTGAATCTTCTCATTAGTCTCTAGTCAATATTCTCATCATTGTTGCTCAACACTACTGCTCATCACAGTTGCTCATCATTGTTGTTCATCACTCCTACTCAAGTATCTCTACACATCAAACTCTGATCGTCAACAATTCTCATCAATCCCTGGTCAACCTACTCATCAATTTCTGGTGAATCTTCTCATCACTGCTGCTCAACATTGATCCTCATTACAACTGCTCATCACTGCTGCTCAAGTATCTCTGCACATCAAATTTTCTCATCACTGTTGGTCATTTTTTATTCTCATTAATAATTTTGGTCAAGTTGTTCAATCTGTTCATGTACACATCATCATACACAATTACTGAACAAGTAATTCTTCTTTTCTTTCACTGAACATAAGGAATGCATTGCCATGCATAATCATCATAGGTATGCATCATTATCATAGGGTATGCATCATCATCATCAAATATAGATCATAGTGCATCATCACACTATGGTATGCATGTACATCATATTGTATAGGAGTGCATCGACATCATAGAGTGTACATAATTAGCACATGAATTATCATCATAAAGTGTATCATATCATAGCATAAAGGTATGCAACATCATCATCATCACCTCCATAATGACTCTAAATATATATACCAATATAGAGGCTCTCAAACTAAGATCAAATATGAACTCTATCCATGAGAGACATGTGTCATCACAAGAGAAGCCCAAAAGCATGAACCATACATTATTGAAGATCACAATATGAATAAATAGTAGAAAAAACAAAATAATATCTATTTCATGTCACCACATAGCCCTCATAACAAGCTTTCCAATGAACCAAGAATTTTGTAATTATGATTCCGTATGAGAAAGTTATGCCAATTTTAGTGAAGATGCCTAGAAATTTCTCCTCCACAAAGTTTCACACTTTTCTCCAAGAGTTGCGAAAATACTGAGAGAATTGATGATGAACAAATGAAATGTTTGATATTATATTTATATAGGTTTTGGAGGAAATTTATGACCTCAAACTGGGACGACATGCAATTCAAATTTACAAATAATTAAATTCTCTTTTGTTTGGTTGGCTGACCCAAAAAGGTGGGGTGCACCAACTTCAAAAATTCATATCTCTTCAACCATAAGGAGTTATAATATGCTTCACATATCAATGTAAATGGATTGACTATGAATATCTCCCTATGATGGGTTTATTTGCAAATTCTTGGTATAATACCCTTTAATTCTTCAATTTGTTTAGGATGTCAAAGACCCCACACATGGGTGTGCCAAAGACCATACCACCAACTACAAGAGTTTCAAAGAATTATTCAACATATCAAGGAAATTCCATGAGATCTACCTCCATATACATCCCAATAGCCATATAACCACAAATAGGACCATACATCACCATCAACAAGCTACCAAGTGTGTGGTTTCAAGACCCAAGGCACCACATCCAAGGGTTTCAAGGACTTTTTCAAAGATATCATATTATATTTTAGCAATATACTTTCCATGGAATTCAATCCCATCACATAGGAATACATCTCCAAGTGATGAGGGAATCATGACCAAATATTCCATCATATAAAAGGCTCCAACAATCATGGGCTTACAAACCACCATATGCATGGATTCCAATATCGAAATCATTTCCAAATGCACCACCAATGATCATATTGTGTCTAAGGTTCATCATGTTTTAATTTATGTGGGTGCCAAACCTTCTGATGCTTAATGAAAATCTCCAAGGTTTCCATGACCCCAACAAGGGATACACAGGCATCAAGATCTTCATCAAGGGTTCCAAGTCTTTGTCAAGTCATTAATGACTACATCATCACCTTTAAGGACCATTAAGCATAAAATGTGGGTCCAAGGGATTCTTCATCAAGAAATGGGATTCATAGGTTTCTTCAAACACCTCAACCACACTAGGAGACCTCCAAGGGTTAAGATCCATCATGACATCACCTATGGTGTTGCTAGACCTTCTCCCGGGGTACCATGACACCATCAGAACATGAGTGACCACAAAATGGGTCATTAATGCTTCTCCAACCAATATGGGGCTTCACCACCATCCACAAAGGATTCAACACCATATCCAGGGTCTTTAGCACCATCATCAAGGTCTTCGTTATCTTTAACAAGGTGGTGTCTACAAGATCCATCCTTGTCGGTACATGCACCTTGTCAACTGGGTACAAGGTGCTTCAAGGAACAAACCCAGTCTGTAAGGGGTCCAAGGAACTACAAGTGAGACTTGGTGGCATCAATGATAGCCTATGGGGCCACTAAAATTCCATTTTGGAATCAATGAAAACCTGTGGGGCCACTCCAAGTCCATGTTGGAATCAATTACAATTTCATCAACGAGATTCTACCTCTAAAAATCTAGATGGGGAGAATCAATATCTGAGTTCTATGTCATAGGAGTCTCATGATCCTATGTTTTTGTATCATAAAGAATCTCCTTTAATCACTTGCATGTAGCCTCTTCATGGATGGTGACATCTCAAATGACCTTAATGTGTCTCTCATCAGGCACATATATCATGTATCCTTTGGATTATTCACTATAACCCAAAAAGGTTCCTTTCTTTCCTGAAGATTCCATCTTAGTCCTCTTTTCTTTCGGTACATGGATCTATACAAGACTCCCAAATATTCTCAGGTGTGAAATGTCTAGCTTCTCACTAGTAAACACCTCTTCAAGTGTCTTCTCATCTAGAATGCCATGAGGACTTCTATTCTAGATGTATATTGTTGTACTAGTGTCTTTTTCCCATAATGAGGCAGCCAAACCTTGATCATCTAACATGGTTTTTTCATCCTCACATATAATTCTATTATTTCACTCAGAACCCCCATTTTATTGGGGGTTGTATGGAACTTTCATTTGTCTACAAATTCCTACATCACTATAGAACTCGTTAAAAGAATTGGAATAAAATTCACCTCCATTGTCAGACCTTAAATCAAGGATTTGCTTCCCTATCTGATTCTATACTAGGGATTTAAATTCCTAAAACTTGCTAAAGGTTTCTCTCTTATCCTTAAGGAATTAAATACATGATGTTTTAGACAATTCATCGATAAACAATACATAATATAAATATCCACTCAAGGAAGGGGATGACATGGGACCACATACATCAGAGTGTATTAAATCTAAAATCTCTTTATATCTAGTATGACTACTGTAGTGAGAATTTCTCCTCACTACATGGGTTGGAATGGCTCCCTTGTGCCTATAGGGCACAAGGGTAGGTTCCTACCCTTATAAAATAGTAAAAAAAATGGAATGATAAATGGTAAAAACAGAGCTGCGAATTGAAACTAAACTAATCTAAGCCATACTAAGTAAATGGCAGCTACTGTAAACTAAATCTAAGAGCTACTAAATATAAAGAAAGATGGAGATGCAGCCCTTGTGAACCCCTCTGTACACAGTGGGTTAGGGTTTCGCCTTGAAAACCTACAAAATAAACCTAAGCTACTAAACCTACAAACAATGGCATTGAAAAACCTACAAATAGAGACGAGGGTTAGAAAGTAAAAACAATAAAATGAAACATAAAAAGAGATTATACCTCACTTAGGTGGAAATGGGCCACCATGCCCTAGCTCATGGGAGCACTTCTCTCTTGGTTGGGAAGCAATGGCTTGATGAGATGGAGATGGAGGAGAGGGAGAGTGTGTGGTTTGAGAGCAAGAGGTCTCAAAGCATCCACGGGCAGCATAACAATAGGAAAGTGAGGAGTGTTTTTAGAGTGACCCCCCCCCCACCCTCCTTATATAAATTTCCCAAGGGTTTTAGGGTTTTAAGCCCTTGGTCAAGGCTTTAGCCCCTTCTGCCCTAAATTTAGCCCCTTTTTTAGGTATTTAGCTCTTGGGGGTCTATTTTGGGCTCTTTTTGGGGTTTTTAGCCCTTTTATTCATCCTTGGGATCTTTTGGAGGTGTGGAGGTCAAATGGAAGGTCTTATGGAGTGAAATGAGTGTTGTGAGATGGTGTCCTTGGGTGGTGTAGGCCATCGAGAGCTATGTGTCCTTGGGTGATTTTCATATTGATGTATGTGGACTGATGGTGTCCTTGCTTGTATGTGCAGATATTGGTCCTCGTCCGCCACTTGGGCATCAGAGGTGACTTGTTACTATACCTCCTGCGGCAGCCCCTTCCAGGAACTCACGCAGGAAGCAGCGGGATATGGATGGACTGGTACCGTACATGGAGGAGGTAGCTACTGGAGTGTCAGGTGTTGGATGGCAACATCTAAACACTAACTTTATTGCTACTATCTGTTATAGCTGATTTTACCACTCCAGGTGAATCACACTTGTGTGGCCTTTCCCCTGTCTTGCTGCAGAATCCTTGGACCCCTTGGACCATTTTTTGTCCTTTGATGTTTCCTTGACCATCCCTAAAAACATGTGAAAAATGATACACGCGACTTTTAAACCTCTAATCGCATATATAGGCGAGTTTGACCACTAAAACTGCGTACATCGGGATGTGTACAAAATCCAAATCCTTTTGGAGTTTTCCTTGACATGGATCTGACTCACTTAACTCCTGGCCTTCCATATGCCTTGAGATCGCTCGGATTCTACCTTTCATTACCCCTTTGAAAAGCTATATAAGAAACTCTTTGGTACATTGAAGGCATAAGAGAGAATTGAGAGCAAAGAAACTATAGTCCATTGTTGCCGAAACTTATGCTTGAGTCTGCATCCCTTTGTCCCTTGGAGCACTTTTTTGTTCTTCCCAAGCTTGCCTTTTGCTAGTGAGCTTGCTATCGAGAGATGGAGGATTGAATTGGTGGAGGCCCAAGTGGGGAATTCAGTTTCTCTGATTCATAGATGTGCCGACAGAGGTTGTATTCATTGTAATCTCTGATTTTATATTAATAGAAATATCTTTTCCTATCCGATAATGTATGTTCGAATGAATATTTTATCCATTGGATGATTTCAAATGCTTATGCATTGTTGATTATATATGCTAGAATAGATCTAACACCAATATATATAGTATGCTTGTATTGTTTACTTGTTGTTGAGGAAGTAATCTATCAATTCAAGCTGAAGTTGGAAAGCTCAACAGGGATCTACTTCAACCATCCGGAATAAGGTACGAGGGTTGATCCTTTAGTATTAGATCTTTAATTTCTATTGCATATTGGAAAGGATTGATTTCTGGAGTCAAGCTGTCTGTTGTGGTACCCCAAGCCATAGGAATTTCTCTCCGTAACAGAATTGGTGACTCCACTGGGGAGTTCCTAGTAGTTTTCCTTAGGGGGTTTTATATCAGCATTCAATGACTTTGAATTGCTCTTTCTCTCTTGTTTCTATGTCGGGTCTAGGGGCATGTTTTCCTGGTAGTGTCTGATTGGTGTGGAGTTTGTCTTAGCTTGTCTGTTTTCCTTGATTTTTATGCACCTTTCTTCTTGTACGTGAGTTTTTAACTCACGGTCATGTATACATGCGGGGTTCTCTGCGATTTCCACGTATACACGTGGGTTTACTGCAAACAGTTGTGTATGCCCTTAGTTTTTCCTTTTAGTGGAAGTTAAGAGGTTGCTGGGTGAAGTTTGATGATTGTTGAGTCTCCTTTGATACTGCCTGAGTCTGTATACACCTCTGTTTCTGACGAGAGACGTTTTTTTTAGGGTAATTTTTTTTTAAGAAGGTTCTTGTCATGGAATTTTCGATTTTTTGTTTGGGATTAGTGCATTAGATTTATTTTAACTTAGTGCTTTGCTTGAGTGATGCTTGAGTGTGCTTGTAGAGTTTGGGGGTTGTAAAATCATTCTTTTGCTTTTTTTATCTCATTTTATTTTAAAAAATCCAAAAATATTTGCTTATCATCATGCATTGCATTTTGCATTTTGCATAGTACTTGCACTAGATTTGCTTTGGAGTATTAGTCAAGATTTCATATAGGAAAGCTTGCATTCATCATTTGAAGAAAAATTGTGCATTTCACGTAGTAGCATACCCTATTTTCATGGACACAATGCATTTGCATTGATTGTTAGGTGTGCATTTTACTTCATGTTGTGTCATAACACCATTAGTTGCATGGCCATATCCCTCTTTTGAGTAATAAATCCAATTAAAATCAATGCTTGATTAAAATGAATTACACTATTTTATTTGATAGGGTTCACCAACAAGCTTAGGTTTTAGGGTCTTGGAATAGTTCATTGTAAGTAAATTCTCCAAGACCACTAAACAACATGTATGTGTCTGTCCAGGTGAGTGTGTGAAATCCTTGGTATAACCAGTGTTTCTCAGGATCCTCCTCTCAAAAGGGAGTTAAGCACAAGTTAGTGTGAGCAGTTATTGTTTGGGATGACCCCTAGTCATAACTGAGTAGCACCGGAGATATTTCCAGGATTGTATTCATATCTGGGGGCTCTTTTGAGAGTTTCAGGATTTTCTACCGTGCCCATACGGTCAATCTCGCCTATGACTATCTGCTTGAGCATTGATTATATTGAGGTGACCTTAGTGGCCTTATCGAGGATATCAAGGGGGTACTTTGTAGGGGTTATTCTGCAGGTGTCCCGGCCAGGTTGGGGTCGGACAACACAGTCGCTTTACATGTTGAAGCTGAGGGCCACAATAATTGGTTACGTACCTCTGCTTGTTGTGTATGGGAGTCTCAAGCCTCTCCTAGGCGAGACATACCTGCTTCATTCGAGAGCTCACTTATCCTACCCTTGATTTCTTGCATTTGGCTTTAGATTTTATTGGTGATTTCTCTATGCACGATAACTTGCCTAGGGTTTGTGTAGATAGAGAGTCTTTTCTATTTCTTGAGTCATTGTGGATTTGGGTGCGGCTCCTTGCCATTCTCTTCATTTAGTAGGACTTCCGCCTTCTACATATCCTCCTCCTTTGGGAGAGAGACATAGAAATTCCAGGCGGACTACTTCGCACATTGATTCACACACCATGGGAGACCATTTAGAAGGTATTCCTGAACCAGCTTCTCCCATTCATGTGGAAGATGGGGAGTTTACTCCTACCTATGATCCTTCACCCGAATTAAGTGAGTTAGGTCCTGTGATTTATGAGATAGGAACCTTTCATGATAGACCTAATCACTCTAGGGTTGATTCCCCATTGACGCATTACCGGTATGGTATGCCGGAGGATGTCGAGACTCATTTCGAACCCACGAGCACTAGTTATGGTAGTTATGGTATGTCTGGTTTTCCCACACATGATTTGCCATTTCATGTCGAGTCTGAGTTCAAGCCTAACACTATGCCTGGGGGCACTCTAATTCCTTACCATGCAGAGAGGTTTGGGAGCACTAGTCACATTGCACCTTCCATCCCGGTGGTGGAAGATACATCAGATATTCCTCCTAGGTCTATGGTTAGTGATCCTATTAGGATACCAGATCCGAGATGAGTGACTATAGGGAATAGTACGTACTTAATTACACAGATCCCTTCATCCTCTATCCCTATTTCTTTGAATGTTCACCCTCCACCTCATTCATGTGGTCCTTCGGGCCAAAACATTGCTATGAGTCATGTCCATACTACGGTTACTAGACCGGTAGTGTCTCATCTCCATGCAATACTCGTTGTTTCAGGAGGTCATGCTCATACTTCTAGAGGTCACATTCCTACTTCCAGAATGTATATTCCTACTTCCAGAACGTATGTTCCTACCTGCGAAGTGTCTCATGGGACATCACATGCAATGACTTATGGACCCTATTATGGGACGCAATATGGACAGGGTTCTTCACCTTATGGGGGTGGGTATCAACAACCTACTTGCTCTCCAAATTATGGTTTTGTAGCTCTGACTAGTCAAGGTCCACCACATTATGGTGCTTCCATGCCACCCTATATGGGTCAAACGGGAGGAGGGCACTATGGCCAAGGCCATGGTGGTAATCAGACCTATGTGAATCAAAACTATCAGGGAGTGGTCTGTTAACACTCAGAATGTACCCAGGTTGCAAAGGTAAATCCCAAAGGTAACAGCAAAAAACCACTTTAGAAAGAAACTGGATTTTCTTTCCAGAGAGGGATCTCTCAAATATAGATTTAACAAGGCCAGATATAAATCAACACTCGAAAATTATACATATGGTTAAAACAATACACATAACCATTGAGAAATGGAGTCACATATACATAAAAATATCACAAAATCATATGCGTGAGATTTTATCAAAGGCAAGATAACCATTCAATCACAGTCGTTCATTTAGTTCATGTGGAACAGAAGAAATAATGAACAGTCCATCAATACAGAGCATCAAGAGATGAGTTCTATATCAACTTTAGCAGAAACATTTATAAAATATATGAAACGATGATCAGAGCATAACCAGTATGAATTCTAACCATTCAACACTAAGTTTCAGATATGAAGAAAACAAAATCGAGTGTAACACTGGAAAAGACAATCAGAAAGGAGGAGAAACACAGACTATAATGTAAATAGCGCAGGAATCTCTGATAACCCACACACATTAAACTTTGTCATTCAAAAAATATGTCTTCAAAAGAACATTCAACAACCAGATGGGTTCCAACCCCCATCACATAAAGTAAATGCAATTACATACATAAAATGATTTCTTCTTCCAAGAATATTTATAGCTGAATAACCTGCTTAATCAAAGTCTTGTAACTATATTCCTAACTACTAGGAATAAACTACTTGCTTCGATCCTAACAAATCATTTAATTTAAATCAACTCGGTAACAAGGCCCGTCCAAGCAGCTCCTCAACGCACAACACCTGTTTTCATGAATCAAGGATGTACTTTGTCTTTCCAAATATTTCTATGGCTCTCCATTGCTCTGCACTTGGAATATCATACTCAATCATTTCCCGAATAGACACCTCCAGCTCCATGTAGGCTTCATAAGACACAGTAGGAAACCCTCCCCTGATGATCAAACATTTCTGTGATATTTCAAAATCCTCTGTTAGCTTATCTACGATGACCTTTCCCATTAGCCCCTTTACCAAATCATCAAATTTAGAGTGATCCATATGACTTTGCACCAACAGGCTATGATAATGCTCTTGAGAAAACAGTCATCCTTCCTCGTCCCAAAAGTAAGGAAGGCCATATTCAAATAATTCTTTAAAAACTTATCTAAAATCATTAATACGTGAGCTCATTTCATCAGCCTTGTCCTGCATTGTCTTCATTAGATGGTGTTTATGAATAAACCTTTTTGACCACAGTACCATTGTCACTCTTTCTTTGACTCCTATATCTTGCAATTTTTGATATGTTAATGAATTTAAAAAATTTAATGCATTCTGAGTTGTTCCAAGGGGTTTCATTTACTAACTTCAGTCTTTGATTGGCCAAATTGACCAATATACTTTGATCATCAATGTAGTTCAAATAATGCCTGAACTTAGTAATTTCCACGGATAATGTATCCCAGATTATGTGTTTAGCTCCCTGGAGAGGGTCCTTTCCTGTGTTCCTTTCTTTCAATTCACTAAATTTCTTCTATAATTGACTTTTATCTTGTAATATCTTATTCTTACTTTCAGTCACTTTGGCTAGCTCAGATTTGATTTTTTCATTTTCCTCTTTTAACTCTCTTATCTCTTCATCTTTTAAGCTGACTTGGGACATGGGCACTAGTAAGTCATCGGCAGAAAAATCATTTAATGGTTTTTCAATATTCACAATAGTTAAGTCCTCATCAGTGGGAGTTTGGCTCATTAGTTCCTCCATGATTTCTTTTTCTTCATTTTGATCCCTTTTCAGCCGTGAAATTTGTGATATTAGCTCATTCCGCTCTGTTTCCCATTTGTCTCTTTCTTCTTGCAATTTCACGGTCTTACCTTTATACTCCATCATGTCCTAATGAATCCTGTCCTTCTCGTCTTGTAATGCTAATAATTCGGATGATTGAACATGTTCTGTACTTGGGATCTTCAGCCTTTTCTTCAGTACCTAGAGGGTGTTGTCTTTTTCTTCTAGGAGTCTTCTAATGGCCTGGGTGCTACCTGATTCATTTCCTGATTTTATGACATATGCTTGCAGATTTTTTATTTGAATGAAATTGGCCTTGTTCTCAACCTTCTCATGTTTTAATTGGACTTCCAATTTATCAACCAAAGTTTGTAACTTATTAATTCTTACCATAGCATGCAATAAATCTGAATAAATAATGTCTCCCGTCAATTTGTGTAACTGTATTTTATCTGGTACACTGATTTTGTCTAATCGCACTTCCATTTCTGACACTTTCTTATCACTCACCATAACCAGTTTAAAAGTATTTCTTTCTGAGTCTCGGGCAGAAATCAAGGAAGTCTTTGGATTATTTAGACTTCGCACCCGCGGGAGTAGATTCCTTGTTTCTTCTAGGGACTGCTTTTGCTTCTCCATATAACTAGTCATGAGCTCTTCTTTAGACTTACAAACTAGGCCTGATTCTGTATTATCTACACTTTCAAAATAAAATTGACTCACTTGTACAGATTTCGTGGGAACCAAAGCAACTCTTTTCAAATCATCTAAAATAACTTCACTTAAAATTTTATCCTCTTGAGACAACTTGGCCTTTTTATTGGGACTGTCTTCATCTACTTCCATACTTTCAACTTCCGAAAGACTTCTTTTAACCAAAATATTAGAACCATATGTCATTTGAGATATTGCAACCGGTCTACTGCTTGTATTTTCATCAGATCCTGGAATTTACATAAAGTGAAACAAATTGGCTACTTCATTCAGACCTTCAACAACTTGATGGTCAAATGGCTTATTTTTATTCGCCTATTTTCTCAGGGAAATTATATGATAGGGATCATGATTGACCCTCTAATCCCTTTGAAACTCCATGCTTTCCAACAATTTCTCTACAAACACCAGAGCACCCTTATTTTTAAAAATAAAAGAACCAAATTTAAGAGGGAACTTGATATTGGAAGATTTCTTGAAGGCCCCAAAATGTTCCTCTTCTGCATGCAATCTCTATCTCATATACTCCAATGCAAAAATCCTGGGAGTAAGGAAAGCAGGTAGTCTATAGGGTTCTCCAGTAAAACCATATATTCTCAAAACTGTAAAATCTTTGTACAGGAACCAATCTCCAATCCTATCATTAGGTGAAGACTGCATCATGCTTTTCATTTCTTCCAATACTCGGGATAACACTTCATCAAACAACATCCTATATACTTCTGACATGATGGAATTTGCAAATTCAAACAGGTTGATTTGCTTGGGCAAATCTGAAGAGAATATGGTACTTAAGAACTGCAATTTGGTGACATTCGAACATAGTAACATGTTCAGCAAATAAGTTTGAAACTTGAAAAACATGACTTTTGGAAACTCACTCAATTGGAGATGTATAGATTCTGCTAGATATTCGTCTAAACTGAAGACATGAACTGACTGAGACTCAGAACTAATCGAACTCATTTTTAATAAGAATCCCAAGATGACTTCATTGACATGACAATCATAATCTAGACCCAAGACCTGACAGACTAAAGACACAAATGATTGAAATTCATCCCTGAAAATGTGAACATGATATGACAGAAAGAGACCATCCAGTAACTGACCCTCGTTAAGAATGCTAGACAAGAATTTACAATGAACCTCAGTTTCACAATTTTTGTACACTTTAGCTAAAACAGACTCGTTTACAGACTCACGACTATCGAGGTAATTGTCGGGAAAGTTCTGGTTTTCACGGATGGCCTTTGCATCAATTTTACACAGTATCCTAGATGTATAATGACTTACAATAACTCTCTCAGAAGAAGAATAGTTAACTGCACACCACTCGGAAAACTTGGGAAAATGCAAGGTCTGCTCAATGGCAAAATGATACAAAAACGATTTACAAGCATTTAAAATGTCATTTCCTTGTGAATTGTATCGCCATAATATTTCTTTGATAACAGATACACTTCCCACAGACAAGAAATGATCATATACTCCTCTATCCCTGTCAACCATGTATTCTTCTCTCTCGTCTGGAATTCGGTTAAACCCTTGCAAACCTTCCCTCTATACATAATACAGAAGAACAACGGTAATTCTACGGATGAAGTTTGAGTATTCGGGACTTACCTGCTACTATAATCGCATATACTCAAGGTTGACTATTGAAGGGTGGCAAGCAAGCAGTCCTTTTCATTCATCCAACATAATAAAAAAAAATAGCTTTTTCAAACAAGTCAAATCCACTTATATAGAGGCTCATTCCGGAGGCTCCCTTCAGCGGTTTCCCCCAAACCATTTCTCTCCACGGAATACACCACAAACTACCATGTGTACCACGGTTTTGATTCCGCTACCACTTTTCATCTCCAATCATCGCGCAACTCCATCCTCCAGATCCATTGATGACCGTCGATGTATTTGCACTTTATTTTCCAGCTGTCGGATAAGCCTACATGTACCCATTCCGCTGAGCTCCTTCATTTTAACAAACGTGCAAGTTTACGGAGCGGACTTCATATTGATCATAGATTTCGATGACTCAGCTTTATAACCGTTGATCTTCATATCTTGTTGACTGCCCCCGTATGTCCTTATCCTCCACGCATCTTCATAAAGTGGACACATAATAAGCCATCGATCTCCATTTCCTCGCTTTACACCATTGGATCATGTGATAAATTCATTGCTTACGTGCCCTTTATCATAATTTTATAGCATTGTATTTAACCAAAGTTTCAAGCAACCATTATTTCTCTTTACCATGGTCTCTTCGACCCTCTGCTAGGTAGAGGTGTTAACATGGTCCATCGACCTCATCATCCTAGGATCCCTTTCCTCCACCTTTCCTCACAACGCTAAATCTTCCTGACTTGTCAAGATTGACGAACGATCCTGTAGCTCATGACCCGACTTGGCTGGCTGTCCCTACTAAGATTCCCTCGGACATACCCAAGTTCGAGGGTAAACCGGGAGAGGATCTAAGTGAACACATCACTACTTTCCACCTATGGTGCTCTTTGAATTCCTTACACCAGGACTCCATCCATTTAAGGCTGTTTCAACGCACCCTTACAAAGCCTTCCATGAAATGGTATATAGAGCTACCTAGGGGGGCATTCGCTTTGTTTGATGACCTAGCGATGAATTTTCTTAACCACTTCCAGCTACCAGTGCGTTATGACGTTGGTACTGAACTCTTGTCGACATTTCAACAGGATAAAGCCACACATATCTCAGATCATATCCAAGAGTGGCGTAGACGGAAGAGGTTAATTAAAACCTTTATACCGCCGGAATTAGCGAAGGATGTTTCTACATCCGGAGTGCAGAATGAGGAACAAGTGATATTTAGGGCACAGGAACTAGAATTGATTTATGCTCAATCCAGTTTGTTATATGAGATCATTCCCAATGCTCCGCGTTCTAGTTTTGACCCCAAAGTTAAACCTGGACCACATTTCGATGCCATTGTGGGTTGTGCGAGTGCTAAACCTGTGGATTCGGTTGCAAAAAAAGTTAGTCAATTGTCAATCAACCAATCTACTTTGGGATAAGCTGCGGCTTCGTCTCAACCTGCCCAAACAGTGAGTGTTCCTTCAGTACAATAGTCAGACCAGAAGGGTAACCAGCAGCCTAGACGGAATAAAAAGAAGGGTAAGAATAATCGTAAGGGTGGGAATAGGAATGAGAATGCTAATAATAATGGAAAGAACACCCGTGATGCTGGGGGGTACAAGCAAGCTAAACATAAGGTTAAATTCCCTTGCAAGTTGTGTAAGGATGATCACCTCACTTACTTATGCCCTCGTATCGATTAAGCCTCAAGATTCTTGGCACAGGGCCTAGCTGTGCTAACTAATCCTTTACCTCACAATCAAAATATGAACTCGAGGACCCATGATCAATCTGGTGGTGATCAAGATCCACCGGAGGGTAGTGGTCATGGTTGCATTAACATGGTACATGCTGTGAAATTTGTGACCTGTGCGAAGGACTATGGTTCATCACAACCCAGCCCAGGAAAGGAACCTGATCCACCAGGGTATCCTTTGCATATTGAGAAACCTGTGGATAAACCAGAAGCTACACCTCGCATTCCTAAGGGAGTCCTTAAGCGTTTGGGGCACAATCCTAATGCCCGAGCCACCCAGAGATATTCAATTGTCGAGGATTTGGGCCATACTCCTTGTGCGATGTCTGCATTGGAAGTGCTTCAGAGTTGTCCTTCGCAAAGGAATGATTTGCTTTCTTCCCTTGGTGTGAATGATGATGATTCTTCCTCCGTGATTAATTTGAAACTGCAGGACTTCAGCCTCTCTTGCCTTACTATGTGTCTCTTTTGATTCACATAGAATGTCTTAACATGAACGTCAAGTGCACTGTGATTGACGAAGACGTTGCCGCTTGTGTGATGTATTTATCCTTTTGGAAGGGTTTAGGTTCCCCTAAGCTGTATAAATTGGCAACCATGTTAACTGCATTTGATGGGAGATCATTTAGGCCGCACAGGATGCTTCCTTCCCTTAAGGTTTATTTGGGAGGGAAGACCGTTGAGATAGAGGTCGAGGTGGTTGATGCGCCCCTTGACTACAATCTCTTGTTGGGTAGGAATTGGATGTATAGTATGCAAGCCATTGCTTCTTCCCTATTTTGCATTGTATGTTTTCCATTCAACAGGAAGATAGTCATGATTGATCAAATGACATTTAAGAATCTGTTTATTACCGCATCCTCGGGAGCTTCGATCCCGATCATTGAACACTCTCAGCCAGCAACTGGGAGTGTGGGTGTAGGCATGTATCCATCCCTCATGGGAAGCTTTAGTTGTCTTGCACCGGTCCTTATGATAGGGTCTAGTTCCAGCGAGGATTCGACATCTATGAGATCGGTGTCTTTTCGCATGAGTCATATGGAAGAACCTTGGGTTTTTCCTACACCGAGTACTCTGAGTGAGCCCATCGTGATGAACGTGCCATTTCCTGCAACTATGATAGCTTATCAAGCCAATCTTGAGTCTGTTGTAGAGCCTAGTCCTTCCTCCTCATGGATAGAGGAGGAGGACCCTTATGTGCTACTGGCATGGGCAGTGCAGTATTCTCACACACATGACGGCCTTGATACTATGTTCCCTTCAGATGGAGCGATTATTGAGGCCATGTCAGGAGTTGAGCCACCATGGGAGGAACTCCATCATAGATCTTACTTTCTTCTTGAGCTTGACTGCTTGGAGCGTGAGGAATTTAGGGAAGTTCTTAGTGAGAGAATTGGTATTCCTATGGTTCCATTAAGCTCTCCTGGTTTGATGGCTGATGGAAACATGGCTAACATATCTTCAACGATTCCTATCAATATCTCTCGCGATCCTCGCAGGATAGAGAATGTCTATATTGGGGCAGAATGTTCCCATGCTGAGATTCTAGAATACACTGAGCTATTCAAAGAATTACGTGATATCTTTGCTTGGTCTTACGACAAAATGCCAAGAATCGACCCTCGGATTGTTGAACACGAGATTAAGACTTATCCCAATGCTAAGCCTATTTGACAATGTTTACGTGTAGTGAATCCTAGGAAATCACCCACCATTAAGGCAGAGATAGAGAAACTGTTGAAAGCTGATTTCATCTATCATGTTCCCTTGACAGAGTGTGTTTCAAATCCCGTTCCCGTGGATAAGAAGGAGGGAGCGATCTGCATATGTACTGATTTCCATGATTTGAATTGTGCCTATCCTAAGGACAATTTCCGCACACCATTTATTGATCATATTTTGGATGGGTGTGTGGGTAGTGACGTTTTTTCCTTTATGGACGGCTTTTCCAGATATAATTAGATACAAATTAAACCTGAGGACCAACATAAGACTGCATTTATTTGTCCTTGGGGAACCTTTGCATATCAAAAAATGCCTTTTGGCCTTAAGAACACTGGAATTACTTTTCAGCGGGCAATGACCTTGATCTTCCACGATCTCAAGTCAATTATCGAAGTATTTTTGGATGACCTTGCTGCTCATTCTCATATGAGAATGTGTCATTCCTATCACTTGATATTGGTATTTGAAAGATGCCGCCATTATTTGGTTAGGATAAATCCTCATAAGTGCATCTTTTGTGTGAATTCAGGTCACTTGTTAGGATTCATCGTTTCTAAATAGGGTATAAGAGTCGACCCTTTGAAGGTTGAGGCAATACTTCAGTTGTCTCCCCCGAAAAATATTCGTCACCTTCAATGTTTGCAATGCATGGAAAACTTCTTACGGAGATTTGTTGTCAATTTTTCCAATTTGACTAGAGGCTTCATGTGTCTTTTCAAGAAGGACACCACCTTTTGTTGGGATGAGCAAGTCCAGGAGTCCTTTGATGCACTCAAGCGAGCCCTAGCATCGGCCCTAGTGATTAGTCCCCCAAACTATAGCCGTGATTTTTTGCTTTATGTGGTCATGTTCATGGAGACGATTGGGATGGTTTTGGTTCAAGAGGATGAGGAGCTCCAAGAGCATGTCATATACTATTTGAGCCAAAACCTTATTAACACAGAAATTCATTATTCTCATGTTGAGAAGCTTGCCTTAGCTACTGTACATGCAGTTCAACGGTTGAGACATTATATTCTCCTTCACTAGACCTTGGTTGTAGCCCATGTCAATCCATTTCAATTTGTCCTCACTCGAAGGATGATTGGGGGAAAATATAATAAATGGATTGTCATCCTGCAAGAATTAGATCTCGAATTTGTTTCAGCGAAATTGAAGAAATCGTTAATTTTTGCAGAGCTTATATCGGATTTCCCAAGCGAGCCTGAGGAGTTGGTTTGTGAAGATACATTTTTTGATGACCACATCTTCTTAATCTCAAATTTAGACCCATGGTATGGGGATATCATTATATATCTACAAATATTGAAGGTCCCTACTCACCTCTCATGGGATGAACGACAACGATTATATCATGTGTCTAAGAATTACCTCACAGTGGATAACACTTTGTACCATCGTGGGGTAGATTCCATTTTACAACGTTGTTTAACTCATGAAGAGGATGAGGTAGTGCTGAATGATTTCCACAGAGGGGCGTGTGGTGGTCATTTATCTGGGCTTTCTACAACCCAAAAAATCTTAAGAGCAAGTTATTTTTGGCCATCGATCTTTAAGGATTGTGTAGATGTGGTCAATACGTGCCACCCTTGCTAGGTGTTCGCACGTAATATGCGCTCAAAACCTACCCCGTTACATCCCATCATCACCATCGGTCCCTTGACTAGGTGGGGGCTTGATTTTATGGATTGCAACCTAGCTTCGGCTGGGGGGCATCATCATATCATAGTGGTTGTTGATTACTTCACAAAATGGGTTGAGGCTATGCCTAGAGTTAAATCCGATGGTGAGATAGTTGTGCACTTCATATTCAACCAAATTATTACTCAGTTCAGGATTCCAAAAGAGCTTGTCACTGACCATGGCTCGCACTTTCAGAATCGTATGATGGAAGAGTTGGCATTGAAGTTAGGGTACAACCAAGAGCATTCCTCCTCTTACTACCCTCAGGAAAATGGACAGGTGGAAGCAGTGAATAAATCACTCAAATCCATTCTCCAACAAACCATCGCACAAAGCAATAATAATTGGCACATCATGTTATATATTGCTTTGTGGGTGTATAGAACCGCTGTTAAGACTGCCACGGTTTTTTCTCCATATCAACTTGTACATGGAGTGGAGTCGATATTGCCGGTTGAATGTGACATTCCTTCTTTGAAGCTAGCCATAGAACTCTTACCAGACACTTCACCATTGGAGGAGCATTTGGTCCACCTTGAGCAACTTGATGAGCAGCGTCGAGATTCCTTGGTGGCTCTAGAAGTAAATAAACGTCGTGTAAAGGTCCAGTACGATAAGTCTGTCCGTCCAAGGAGGTTTAGTGAGGGAGACTTGGTCCTTTTGTGGGATCAACCAAAAGAACCCTTGGGGGCAGGAAAGTTTAACCCCATGTGGCCTGGTCCTTACATCGTCAAATGTGTGTTAGAGAAGGGTGCTTATGAGTTAGTGGATTACGAGGGAATGGCCTTAGAGAAGCCTAGAAATGGGCTCTATCTCAAGAAGTACTATGCATGATTTTCAGCCAAGGCTGGTTATTGTATATTATTGTACAGTTTGCAGAGTTAGGTATGTTTTTTATCATGATTGGGTTTGTGATTAGTTTCCATTTATTTTGACAGATGTCAATGGAATCTTCCACCTACATAGGATTCGTGGATGGTGCGAGCTATCACAATCAACACTCAGCCTCTGCCGCTTGGGTGATTTATACTCCTATGGGTCAGCTACTGTCTTCAGGAGGCATATGTCTACGGCCATCTTCCAACAATGTTGCTGAATATATTGCCGTTATTGAGCTTTTACAAGATGCCATTTCGCATGGTGTTCTTTCTCTTGAGGTACGTCTTGATTCGGAGTTAGTAGTGTCACAACTTAATGGTTTGTACCATGTTAGAGATCCGGCATTATTAAGGAGATTCTTACATGTGAGATTATTACAATGAAAATTTGACAATATAACATACATACATATTCCAAGAAGTAATAATCAAGTTGCTAACTCATATGCTAACTACGTGTTAGATTAGCATTTGTTTCATACACAATAAATTCATCACAAACACAAATTTTTACACATGTAAATGAATAAACCGATCATCATAAGAGTTTTTATAAACATCCAAAATGTGATAATACATAGTGTCATGATACAAAAATGGGGCTCTCAAGCCACCAGAATATAATACACGGTAATACAAAATATGTCACTCCCAGGTCTCTAAGCCTGTGGAGGAGGAGGGGTGTTGTGATCATGGAAGGTCACTACAGCTCTAGCTAGCTGTCAAAATAATCACACCCATGCTCATGGTACACCCACCACCTGGCACTACATAGCCTCAGGAAAGTCCTCGACTTGCGCCATGGCAAATCTATCTGTCAACCTAACAAAGTTGGTATGAATGCTCTGGAGCGTCCGCTCGGCATCCACACCCATGATATCATCTCCTCTTCCCCTCCGTCTGTGATGTGGGAAGCCTTCAATCCGTCGTGGTCCCACATCTACATGCAAATGATAGTTGTCACTATGTATTGTCACACAAAAATATGTCTTTGGATTCCATATAATCAGAAAACACGAAGAAAAAAAAATTAAATAACTCAAAAATTAAAAATAGGGTCGAGATTCATTACCTATGTTACCATATGATGATCCTGGTGATAGCGACATATCTGGGTCCCCCCGAAAATCTATCCTCGCATAGGGGTAGTCATTGATGGCAACTATCTATCGTCACCACCACAGAAAGAAATCGGCTGGATAGGGGTTAGCCACCCTACCTCCCCTGAGTCTGCGCATAGCATCTGCCCAATGCCGTTGGGCCGGATATCGAACCCCATGAAGAGAAACGTCAACTCTAGGGCTCAATCTTGGAACACATTCGAAGAAAAACATGCTCAATATGCTATTGAACCCGAAGTTCTGCACTTTGCTTTCCTTACACTCACTGAGCCGATGTTTCATGTTGCTTAGTAGTGTAGTGCTCCAGTCATAGACCATGGGTCGCATGCACTCCACTGCATAGAACATCAGAGGCCACGAAGCTTGGTGGAGTGAAGCCAAGCCTTCTATCCTGCCCAATGTCAATAGAATGGAATTTATGCCCAGCACCTGTATAGAGTTGGTTGGGACTTGACTCCCCACCTTCTCTGTGTCTGGATAGCAGTACACAACAATGTACTCATCGATAGTCAGGCCAACTCCGGGCCCACCATGAGAACGAAGGTTCACTACTTCCCCCTGTTGGGAAAGTCCAGTAATAAAGTATATGTCCTCCACCTCTATGGTGAGGGACATCCCATCTATCTGGAAGGACTTAGATTCTGGATCCCAATAATCCACCAGCATTTGCAGTAGTCTTGGTTTGGCCCTCGAGCCACTAAGACACCAAAACTTATAGAGTCCACATGCATGTAGTTCTTTTTGAGCCATTAGATCTACCCTTACTTCCTCCTCTACATCACCATTTTCACACTCTCTCCACTCTAGGACCATCCTGCACAAAACATTGCAAGTTTTCCCATTAGATTACTCAAAAAACCTTATGCGCAGCCGCATATGTGAATGTTTTACAAATAGTCATGTAACTACGTAGGTTTGGGGGCATTTTCCGTGTATAGCCAGCCCTATACGCGAAAAAACCCTCGATTTCCGTGTGGGCCGCAACGCCTTTTTTAGTTTGGCCTAGAAACCTCAAATGACCATGAAAATTGATAAAAATTGCATTGAAATGGAAGAGAAGAGCATGGGTAAGTACCTAAAAGAAACGGTAGTGGATTCCGTCAGCTGGATATCCTGGAATTCGTTGTTGAAAATATGAGCTCAATTGGGTAAAAATTTCAAATGTTTTGAAATATTTACTATTTATAGAAATTTTTCAAATTTTTGAAAATTTTTACCCCCTTTCCTATAGTTTGGACTATTTCTAATCATTTTGGACCGTTTTTTTCCTAATTTATGATGTAGGAGACCTTTTCGAGTGTTGTTTCAGCCGTTGGATTGACCTGTTCATGCCGATTTTAGGTATCATGTCTAAACTGGCATATAGGTTAGGTTTCATCACCATTTGCATTTTGCATGACCTTATGACCGTTTCATCATAGCCTTAGGTACAAACCCATTCTATTATGTCACGGAACCTTCTTGCTATTTTAGAAGTGGCATGATATAAGTGGTAGAGCTTGACCTTACATGTGTACCCTAGTTAGCACCTTATTTTCATTTGGTGCCCATGCTGACATTTTGTCTTTTAGGGTGTGGGAGTTCGTTGTATAGAATTTCCATGACATTTCACAAGAGCCTCATACTCCTCTTGATCTTTTGCTTTCCTATTTCCCTTAGGACTACCGTATGTCAAGTTGTAATTGCATTATCATGAGCTTCGCCTGGCTTATTGAGCTTTATGTCGGCTTCCCTGACATTGCATTTCAGCCATATAGCCTGAGCTTGTCTCATGTATAGCCATGAAGAGCCATTTTATATATCCTTTGTAGCTTGATTCCCTTTTTACTGGGAGGGGATTTTCCCCCAAGTGTTGATATCCTACACATGTGTCCTTGCATTGAGCATAGGTATGTTCCACTGCTTGGAAATAGTTTGTTTGCCCCTATGACACTCGTCTCCTCCTAGTCTGTAACTATAAAGCCATTTTATTCTTTTTCAAGATTTTTAAATAATTGAAAAATTCCAAAAAAATAAAAAAACCAAAAAGCCGGAAAAGGAAAGATGTTATCTTTGGCAGCTGTCGAGTCGTGTTGCCTTCGAACAGAGCACTGCATATCACATCTGTTGGTTGGGTTTATAGTTTGACTTTAGGAGCTGTACTCATTTATATAATTTTATCTCTACCGACTGGTTAAGCTTCCAATCCCTATGGAGCCTCTGTCGATGCCTCCTATGTCGTAGAGATGTCCCAGTTTGTATATCGATTCTATGCTGCCTTTATTCAGTCACCATTGTTAACACCCAAAAATGGTTCACTGCCTCATCTGCCCCAATACATGGCTCATTTGTCCATTTTCCTACCATATTTCCATCAAAAACCCATAAAACCATCTGAAAAGCCTCCAAAAGGCTTAAAAACCCATAAAACCCTCTTTTCCTCCAAAAAATATCCAAAATTCCTCCAAAAAGGCAAAAGTCTCCAAAAAGGAAGAAAAAATATAAAATAATGAGGAAAAGGAGGAAAAAACCCTAAACAGCTGAAACCCTAAACAGCTAAAACCCTAACCCTAAACCAGCACTCCACCACTATAAATAAGTGATGGAGATCCCTTATTCAAAATCCACAATCACAAGTATCCTGCCTCTGCCAAAATTGCTCGTGAAACCCTAGCTCACCATTGAGCTACTTTCACCGTGAGAGCCCCTTTTGGCCCATTTCCACCATTGGAGAAAGAGAAGAAGCAGCTTGAAGCTCGGAGCCATCGACTCGGATCATCGCAAAGGGCTTCACCAACCTCCACATTGGAGGTAAGATCAATAAAATAATTCTTTACCTTTTACTTATTTGTGCTTCATACATGTTTGGATTTAATTTTTTATTTCAGTTATAGCTTTTAATTCACATAACATTGAGCTTCTACTAAGGAATCCATTGTCCTTAGTAGGTACTCATTCGTACAAGCTAGGGATAAAACCCTAGCAACAGTTTTGGCGACTCTGCTGGTTTTTTAATTTATTTTATTTTCCGTTTTTGTCTTTTCGGCTGTCGTTTTCGGCCGCCGTAAACCGCCATTTTTAGTTGCACAGTCGCGTTCCAACAGCGGCTTTCTAGCCCTAACCCGCGCCCCGACCGTGCCTGTTTCATTCAAACTCGCGGCCCGACCGCGCCTATTTCAACCAAACCCGCGCCCCGACCGTGCCTGTTTCATTCAAACCCGCGGCCCAACCGCGTCTGTTTCATTCAAACTCGCGGCCCAACCGCGCCTGTTTCATTCAAACCCGCAGCCCGACCACGCCTGTTTCAACCAAACCCGCGCCCCGACCGCGCCTGTTTCATTCAAAACCGCGGCCCGATCGCGTCTGTTTCATTCAAACCCACGCCGCGACCGCACCTGTTTCATTCAAACCCGCGGTCCGACCGTTGTTTTTTATCTCAGATTCGCGGTCTGATTTCTGCAAATTTTGTTGTATTTGAAACCAACCCCTTTGCTGCCATATTTCCTGCACCTGCACAGCCATCTGTCGTACCTGCAGTCCTACAGCCTTTTCTGCACTATTATTCCTGTTACCTTTTTACAACATTGTTTTTAAAAAAAAATTCAGCATTGTTTATTTCAGATAATTTTGCATGGTAAAATTTTTCTTTCAGTATTATTTATATTTAGGAAGTTGCCCTGGCACTTCTCTTCTGGGTTCATCACCTCACAAGCACACAATCTGTCACCTAACTCAAGTGAGACTTAAAAATTACTTAACTCAACCAACATTCTAACCCCACTTGGGGAACACAAAAGAATTTTTGTAGTTAGGTAGGATCGAGGGGATAGGCTTCCAATAACACCCCTCGGTTATTTACACTTGAGACATAGTTGTTGTCCATTAGGGAACCAAAATCCCCTAGTATTTTTTGACACGGTCACAACCGGTTTATCAGAGGGCCTCTCCCTTAGGAGGGTTGAAGTCGTGAGATTGGTTCCGGAGGTCTGAGTGGATTACCGAACTCCATTCAGTAACTAAAGGGCTACCTTTCGCAGTTCTTGGGATATCCCTGTATAGGGGTATTGCGGTTAAAGGACCAAGCGGAAGATTTACCTTTCTGGACGTGTCATGAATGGGGTATCTTAGTTTCCATTCTTCTAGGATTTGACTACCTGGTGTCCCTCTCGGTAGGGGGATACCTTAGCCACTTGGATTTCCTATTCGTATTGTCTGACTTGGATTTCATCACCTTGCAGAGGATATGTCTAGTTGAGTCATAATACTTTTAGTTAGGTGTTTGCATGCTCCCTTACCTCCTTTTAGTCTAGTGAGTCCATCGGTTTTTATTTTTTAGGCAACCCGCTGTTTTTTGGTATTCTAACCATTTCTGTTGACACTCCGCCTATTGTAGCACACAGTTACAGTGGGTGTTTTGAGTTGGTTGTTGGCCTGAGCGCCCTATTTTTTGAGCTCTCCTTCTGCACACTCGGTTGCATTAGATTTTTTGAGCTGATTTGTAGTTACCTCAACCCACAGAGATTTGACTCCATTTGTCACCATTTATTCCCCGAGACATTCTCAGCGCCTCAGAGGTGAGCCCCCACAGCACAGTTCACTTGACACCACCTGTCATCGACACAGGTCATCATCACTTGGTACCGCTCATCATAGATCTCGCGCCTTGTCACTTGACTCCACTCGTCAGCAGCATAGAGCTCCGTCACCAGATACCAACGCCCCTTATTTTACCTCTGATTCTGAGCCAGACTCTGAGAACCCCCTTTACACTGCCCCTACCAGCCCCATGGCTGGCGTGACTCCCACTCCCATCTTGGTCGAAACCATTGGTGGCACATCCACCACTCCACCAGTTACCACACCTACTTTGGGTATGCCCCCCACGGGGGCCCCCTCTACTATTCCCCTCACAGCACCGATTCCTGCAGCGGGAATACCTATCCCCGCTCCATTAGTGACCCATACCATCCATGGTGGCGCAGGACCATCCTATACCACCTTAGTTCCCCCACTTGGGGGCAACCTCCCTCACATGACCTCTCCACTTGGGGGCATCGGCCCCAACTTGGTCCAACCCACTACCATGTCACATCCTTCATCCAATTTTCCATTCATGGATAGCCTCAACCTGCCTGACCTAGCTAGATTAACCAATGACCCCATCCGACATGACCCTGCGTGGCCTCACATGCCCACCAAGCTCCCCTATGACATCCCTAAGTTCGAGGGAAAGGCAGGTGAGGACCCACAAAACCATATCATGTCCTTCCATCTATGGTGTTCCTCCAACTCCATAGTAGACGACTCTATTCGCCTCCGTTTATTACAGCGCACTTTCACTGGCTCTGCTGCCAAGTGGTACATTGAACAACCCCATGGAACCCATGCCACCTTTACTTCCCTTGCCTCGACCTACCTGCATTTCTTCCAGTTACCTGTCCACTATGATGCAGGCGTTGAAATCCTACTATCATGCAGACAAAACACGGCTACCCACATCACGGACCACATTCATGAATGGCGTCGACGCCGTAGTTTATGCAAGATCAAGTTAGGCGACCGAATCTTCCTAAACTGGTTCCTTAAATCCCTCCTTCCTATCATTGCTAAGGATGTAGCATCCGAACGACCCTAGTCTGAAGAAGAGGCCATCCTTAAGGCCCAGCAGTTCGATCTCATTTATGCCCAGTCAGGTTATCTCTATACCATTATACCTGATGCCCCTCGCAACAATTCCTCCCAGCACGATGCGCCGGGGGCATCCCACGCTGCCGACGGCATCATTGGCCCTATCTCTTCGCAGCCTCAACCATTTTCCATAGCCCGTCCTACCCCTGGCCCTGACCCTTCGCGGGCTACCTCACAATCTGAAGCAAACAACCCGTATGCTCCCATGACACATCACCACCATACCCATGGACCCTCATGTCCACCTCATTGTTTCGGTCATATGACTCCCGCTTACGCCCCCCCGGTCGCATCTCAGCCCTACTATCAATAGTAGGCTGCACCAGCTCCTGCGCCATCACAAGCCCAACCCGTTTATTACCTGCCACAGCCAGCCCCTGCGGCAAACCCACAACCCGCTCCACAGCACTATCAGCAACACCCTCAGGTTGCTGCACCTGCGCAGCCTCCACCTACATATCATCCACCGCAGCCTGCTCCAGCCCCTGCATAACCTCAGAATCCACCTGCTGTCCAAGGGCAAGTTTACGCTCAACAAAACCCGCAGCAAAACCAGAACAACCAACGCAACCGGGGCCAACAAAACCATGGCAGAGGCCAAAATCGTGGGAACAACCAACTGACCGAGCAAGCTGGTCAACATCCTAATCCCCCCACCAGTAATAATGTGGCCCCTGCTAACCAAAACCCTGTTCGCCCACCCAAGCAGGCTAAAAACCCTAATTTGCGAACAAACTATCCTTGTTCTGTTTGCGGGGTCTATGGCCACTACACACATTTTTTTCCACATATGGAGCGGGCTCGGCAACTTTTGGCTGCTGATGTACAACGCCAAGGGTAGACGGCTCCTCAAGCACCGCCCAACCCGCCACAACCTCAGCATCCACCTTTGGTGCTGCAAAACCCCTTACCAACCCAAGGCGTGGTGAACACCCAACCGTTGGCTCCTCCTCAAGCCAATGTGCCAACCCAACAACTAATCACTTACGCTGCTCCCGATCAACCCACGCTTGACTCAGTTACCCACCACTTGTTGATGATGTCCTCCGATGAGATCAACCTCCAGACCCAGCGGAACCAATATGGCTCCACCCCTGAAGCCACTCCCGTCGATACACCTACTATTGCTCATCCCACTGATCAGGCGTTACGTATACCTCCACCTCCACTAGATGGCGCTCCCAAAGCACCCCGTTTCCCACTTCGCCATATCAACAATAACCCCAATGCGCGGGCTACTTCCAACTACAACATTGTCGACGACTTAGCCCAATCCCCCGCAGCCATGTCTGTGTTAGAAGTCTTAAAAAAATGTCCTTCACAGCGCAAGACTTTACTCTCAGCCATTGGGGCTATCGATCCAAATGATTCGCAGTTAATGGCATTTGATTTGGACCATTCCGAACCTCGCCTTCCTTCCACTTTGGCATTCCAAGTTTCTGTTTCCATTCAAAATTTCGTTGTCCATCGATGCATTATTGATGAAGGTGCTTCTACATGTGTCATGCCCACCTCCATCTGGCAGAAAATGGGATCCCCCCCTCTCCAGCAGTCCTCTACTGCGTTGTGAGCCTACGACGGCCGTTCAGCTCAACCACAAGGCCTATTAACTAATGTCCCCCTCCAGTTGGCTGGAAAAACTGTCCTCGTAAACATCGAGGTCATCAATGCACAGCTTGATTATAACATGTTACTCGGCTGCAGCTACATGTATGCCATGCGAGCAGTTGCTTCTACTGTTTTTCATACCATGATGTTCCCCCATGAGGGACGTGTGGTTACGGTTGACCAACTCACTTACCATGATCCCAATGCCCCCGCAGCACCCGAAAATGTTCTCCCCATGATTGAACAACCTATTTCGGGTGCCACCACCTCTTTCGTTTCTTCTTTGGGGACGCGCGTTTACTCTGACGCACCAATGACCTCAACCTTCCCATCTATTCCACCCCTGTCGCCCGCCACTGAAGTATCCGACCTATGTACCCTCTCCCATAACACGCGAACTCCTACTACTCAACCACCCTTGTTGCCTCAACCCCCTTTGGTACCTAGTCACATTGGTGCTACACCCATCCATACCATTCCTTTCCTTTTCCCTCCCTCAGGAGTAGTTAGCACCCCGGTCATGGCCACCCTTAGCCTACCTGGGTTAACCTTAGGATTACCCGTTTGGTATCTTCCGCCTCCCGTTCGTCCGCCGACACCTGATGTCGTCCTGCAACCAGTGCAACCCATTGCCACTACTAGTCAACCACCTCCCGGTATCGCTACCCCGTCGTCCTCCATGAACCCCCCCCTCTGCTTACCAAACCCATTGGGGGCAGAGGCCCCCAACCTTACACTGCTGTCCCACCTCCCAAGACAGTCAAAAAACCCCCTATGTTTCGTACTCCTCCCAAATGCGCGCTGTGCGACGAATTGGGCCATGCGACTCACCTATGTCCTCAGTTACCAGCATTACAGGAATACATGCAACTGCTTGACGACGACCCCACTATCCCCGTTGTCCATCTAGAATCAACCCCTAAGCCTCGAGACAAATCCCTACACACTAACCACTCCTGTGGCTTATGCGGTGTCTACGGGCATTACTCACATCACTGTCCCGATCTCCCCGAGTACAGAATAGCTCTCTTTGAAATGAACAATCGGGATCTTGAGACGGAACCACCCACCATTGTGGAAATCCATTCCCCGATCTCTTCCCCTTCCGGAGAGGTCAATACCACTCTCTTTGAGATGAACAATTTGGATGTTGAGACGACACCACCCACCATTGTGGAAATCCATTCCCCGATCTCTTCCCCTTCCGGAGAGGTCAATACCACTCTCTTTGAGATGAACAATTTGGATGTTGAGACGACACCACCCACCATTGTGGAAATCCACCCCCCGGACTCTTCCTCTTCCGACGAGGTTAATACCATTTATATGATCTCTTCCACCACTACTCCTTCGTCAACCGATTTGACGACACAAACATTCCGTATAGATGAGGAGATTCTCGAGGCTCTCACTGCCTCGGATTATCCTTGGGATGACATGCACCATCGTTCCTACTTCCTCCCAGATGAATCTTCCTCTAACACTGCTACCCAATTTGCAGTTGAATCCAAAGACTTCCTTCCCCCCAAGGTCGATTGGTTCAAGGACCCTATTCCTGCTCCTGACGCCTTCGAAGAGGGTAACATGGCCAACATCTCACTTGTCATCCAAATTGATATCGCTGCCCCCGGAGGTACCCCCGAACTCATCGCTTTAGGAGCATCTTGCACTGAGCAGGAGATTGAAGAATACAAAGCACTCTTCAAAGAATTCCATGATGTCTTTGCCTGGTCCTATACCGAAATGCCTGGTCTTGAACCTGCCATTATAGAGCACCACATTGACACACGGCCTGATGTACCCCCCGTTCGTCAGAAACAGCGTCCCATTCATCCCTCAAAACTCCCAGCTGTCAAAGCAGAGATTGAGAAGCTTCGCACGGCAGGATTCATTTATCCTATTGCCTATACCACTTGGGTTTCAAACCCTGTTCCTGTCAACAAAAAAAAAGGCACCATTAGAGTATGCACTGACTTCCGAGACTTAAACCGCGCCTGTCCCTAAGACAACTTCCCTACGCCATTTATTGACCAGCTCATTGATGCGTGTGCGGGGCATGAATTCCTCTCGTTCATGGATGGTTTTTCCGGATACAATCAGATCCAAATCCGCAAGGAAGACCAGTACAAAACCGCTTTTACTACCCCATGGGGCACCTTTGCCTATCGCGTCATGCCTTTCGGCCTTAAAAATGATGGTGCCACATTCCAGCATGCCATGACCTATTGCTTTCATGATTTGGTCCATATCTTGCTCGTCTACCTTGATGACCTTACAGCTCGTTCCCGAAAATGATCAGACCACCTTGATGACCTTCGGCAAGTTTTTCTGCGTTGTCGCAAATATCAGATCCGCTTGAACCCACACAAGTGCGTCTTTTGCATTCCGGCAGGCCGATTGTTAGGTTTCATTATTTCTCAAAAAGGAATTACCATTGATCCCCTGAAAGTCCAAGCCATCTTAGACCTTCCCTCTCCTCGAACGCTCCGGCAACTCCAAAGTCTGCAAGGGCGATCCAATTTTCTTCGACGCTTCGTTCCTGATTACGCCACAACCGTTCACGGTTTCTTGCACCTGCTCCATACCCACATACCCTTTGTCTGGGATGAGCAAGCCAGATCTGCATTCGAAGCCCTCAAGAAAGCTCTCACACAAGCCCCCTTGATCTCCCCTCTGGATTTCTCTCAAGACTTCATCCTCTACGTCTCGACATCCGAGCATGTTGTGTCCAGGGTCTTGGTTCAAGAAGACACCTCACGCCAAGAGCATGTCATTTACTATGTCAGCTAGACCTTGTCAGGCCCACCCCTACGTTACCCATATGAGGAGAGACTAGCTCTAGCAGTGGTCTTTTCCGTCCAAAAGTTGCGACACTACATTTTACTTAGTCATACCACAGTCGTCGCCGATTCTAACCCCATGGTATATCTCTTAAACCGGCGGCTCCTGCAAGGCCGTGTGGCTAAATGGGTCATTATCCTCCAGGAATATGACCTCACATTCCGAACACCTAAGAGTACTAAAGCCCTTGCGCTTGCCCAGCTCATCACTGATCTCCCTTCATTTATCCTGGCCCCACCTATCTCCGCAGAGTTACCCGATAATCACTTGTTCACTATCTCATCCGATGACCCATGGTACGGTGATATCTTGTTATACATGCGCACGCAGAATTTCCGACCCACTATCACACGTAATGGATGTCGTCGTATCTGTCACCAGGCCTCTCGCTACCTCCTCATAGGAGATGTCCTTTACTGGCGAGGAGTCGACACAATTCTTCGTCGTTGCCTTACTCACGAGGAAGCTGAACAGGTCCTTAATGATTGCCATAGCGGTTCCTGCGGCAGCCATTTCTCAGGAATGGCCACTGCCCAAAAGGTCGTCCGCGCCGGATACTTCTAGCCCACACTTTTCATCGACTGCATCACTGCGGTCAAGCATTGCCATAACTGCCAACTTTTTGCCCCCAAGGCCCGGACACCACCTGCTCCATTACACCCAGTTGTCACCGTTGGTCCCTTTTGCAAGTGGTCCATCGACTTCATGGAGTGTAGACCCTCATCTGCTAACGGCCATAAGTACATCATTGTCGCCGTTGATTACTTCACCAAATGGGTGGAAGCCATGCCCACCTTCAACTGTACTGCTGAACTGCTGCCCGTTTCTTTTTCAACCATGTTATCACTCGATTCGGGGTGCCTAAACAGTTGGTCTTAGACCATGGATCACACTTTGAAGATTCCGTTTGGTGCGAGCTATCCACCTTTCTCAAATTTGAACACCAATTTTCCTCGGCTTACTACCCTCAAGGGAACGGTCAAGTCGAAGCTGTTAACAAAATTCTGAAAACCATACTCCAACGCACTGTTGATCGGCATAAGTCCAATTGGCACCATATGCTATTCCCTGCCTTATGGGCTTACTGTACCTCCACCAAGACCGCCACTGGTTTTACCCCGTTTCATTTAGTTCACGGTGTAGAGTCTGTCCTCCCCATCGAGTGTCAGATACCTGCCTTACACATCGCCGTTGAGCTTCTCCCCGATACCTCCCCCCTAGAGCAACGTCTGCTGTCCCTCGAACAAGCCGATGAATATCGTCATGCCACTCTCCAAAATATCGAAGCTGCCAAAAACCGCTCTAAAGCCAGTTATGACAAACATGTTCACCCTCGAACTTTCCACGAAGGGGACCTCGTCCTCGCCTATGACCAAGCCCACAACAAAACCAGTAAAGGAAATTTTGAGTCCATGTGGCAAGGCCCTTACATTGTGCAGACTTGCCTCGGCAAGGGGGCATACATTTTAGCTGACTCTGAAGGCCACCCTTTCAGCAACCCCCGTAATGGGTTGTATCTTAAACGTTTTTACCCATAACTGAAACCGCGACCTCATTGGTCCGCATTGTACAGTTTTCTCCCTTTGTGTTTTTTACCTTTTTTACCATAATCTCACATTCATCGTTTTTTGCATGCCCACAGATGGACCATTTTCCACCTCATTACATTGGCTTCGCTAATGGAGCAAGCCGCTAGTCTCCCAACCTGGCTTCTGCAGCGTGGGTCTTGTATTCCCCTTCCGACGAACTGATTCACCTTGACGGATCCTGTATAGGCGCTGCTACCAATAACCAGGCAGAGTATGATGCTGTGACCGGTCTCCTGAATGCTGCCCTCCAGGTGGGCATACGTCACCTTCATGTGTTCTTGGACTCCTAGCTACTTGTCTCCCAGATCAACAACTGCTACCAGGTGCGCGATCCTTGCCTATTTAGAAAATTCCTGCGTACGAAACAACTTAGCCAACAGTTTGAATCCATCACAT
>LPNX010288285.1:724659-783375 GCA_001517045.1 Pseudotsuga menziesii
GTCAGTGTCCACTGCCTCTGACTCCTCTCCTCACTCCTCCTCCAGCGAGTCCTCATCCCTTCTGGGCCCCAGTGCCCGCGCCCTGTCCGCCAATATGGCCACCCGGATCGCGATCGATTTGAAATCTCAGGGTGCCCTCAAGCACTCCTGAACCACGGTAGGATCGACATCTCGCCATCCCGCATCAGTCACTCCCACCAGCAACCGATCTAACAGCACCCGTACGGCCTCCAGTGTCCCCTCTGCATCTGGAAGACACACCTCCCCCTGCCCAAGAAAAACTAGAATGGCCACAGTCCCTCTGCGCGCCACATGTCCTGGCGGTGGCCTCGGACCCACATCTGCACAACACCATTTTGTCAGTTACCATATATCAACAATATATCATCTACATAAAACTAGACAATGCAAACAAACCATACATACCGTCTGGACCCCATGCCTGTCCTGGTGGCCATGGAGCATCCGGATCTCCTATGAAATCCATATCCCTATATGGATAGTCCTCCAGCATCAGTGGTAGCTGGAGCCACTGCAAATACAGCTCCTGCGTGAAGTATCGCCCTACATCCCCGCCCCCACGGTGGTGCATCATCTCTCCCCACCACACCATCCGAGGCTCCCTCAAGCCTCCTGCCCTGATCAGCACTCACGACCGCAGTGTGGGGACCCTCTCCATGAAGAAGGCACACAAAAATGAACCATAACAAAATCCCTTACCATATTCCTTCACCACGGTCAGCTGTCGCTGCACGCAGGTCAGGAACATCTGGCCCCATGCAAAATAGGTCCCGGCCAGTACACGCTCCACGAGCTGCATCTGACCCCCAGACACCTTCTCAGGTGACTGGGACCCCAAAATACGAACCACACATGCTGCCATCGCCTGTACTACTGGCTCCCATAGATCCCTCACCAAGAGTGCATTTCGATGCACCTGAGCCTCCGGCCGACAGAACCGCTCCACCATATCATCCATATCCAGGTCTGCAGACACCCGCGGCTGAGTATCTGCTACCCTCCCCAGGCAGGGAAACCTCATCAAGAAATAAACATCAGTGAGGGTGAGGTCCACCCTCTCTCCCTGCACTCAAAATGCCAGTGCGTCTGGCTCCCAGAATCCGACTAACCGGTTCAGCAGCAATCCCGCTGACCGCATCATCGGCACCTCAGCGAACTTCAGCAGTCCGAAGAGTCCCAGCAGTGATCGTACCCGGCGATCCTCTCGAACCACTGTCACTATCTCGTCTGGGACCTCCCGCTCCCTCCATAGCACCTGAGGCATCCTGTCAAATCACACAACGAAGTCTCATCAGATTCATCCCAAAATAATTGACCTTCCTTTTCATCCCAAAAACCGGAACATCTCGGCTCCCGATCGCGGCTGTCCGGCCTACAGCCGCGGTCTCCGACCGCAGCTGTCAAGCCCACAGCCGCGGACTCCAATCACGGATGTCAAGCCCACAGCCGCGGCCTCCGACCGTGGCTGTCAAGCCTGAACCCGCGGTCTGAGACCGCGGTTTCGACCCCCTAACCCGCGGTCCACCCACGTGGAACGTACAAATCATCCCCTGGGACCCACTACCCCCCCCCCCCAAACCCAAAAACAATGCAGGTATGAGTTTAACGGAATACTTGTATCTCCCGACTCCACAATCGACTGGTCATATCGTCCAGAAATGCCACCTAAGCTCTGGTCCACTGCGATCATGAGTCAACATCCACTAGTCAAATGACACATGTCATGTTGGCCCACTCACTATTTATAGTCCATTGACTTTTCTCTTGTTTGGCCATTCTGAACCCAAATGGAGTCTGTTTTCCGAACCGTTTCCACCATTGGAACCAGCACGACGAGACCATCCCGATGGCCACCTCGTTGCATTATTTGCTTGATGTCATTTTTTACCCATTTTTTAGACACCGCTAGTCGTCTCGGTTTTCGTGCCACTTCGGCTGTTCTCCATTTTTCAGACTTTTTCATATCACTGGATTCATTTTTCCAAGCTCGTGATGATTCTTGAGATCATTTCTCGCTCTCACTTGGTACAATTTCAACAGTGCATCCCTACACCTTGCCGCATCAATTTGCGCGCCACATCGGCCGTCATCAGATTATTTCACACGTTTTACATGAGCCATCCATTCCTGTCATACTACAAATGTTTCGTTATTTTGCCACCATTCATTCACCCCGCAAGGAGGCCCACCAGTGTTCCCCCCCATCCTCAGTCCTGGTCATCATAAATATTCCTTGATTGAACACTTCCTCCTTTCCTGACCATTAATTTAGAGTCTTCTTATTTTCTTTCAGACTCCTTAAAATTGAAAGCAACCACGAGCATGTACTGTCATGGGATCGTAAAATCCACACGACAGTATCATTCCATTACTTCAGAGTCTTCTTATTTGCTTTCAGACTCCTTAAAATTGAAAGCAACAACGAGCATGAACTGTCCTGGGCTCGTAAAATCCACATGACAGTACCATGTTATATCCACACTTCTTCTAGTTCCCTAACCCATGAAGAAGTCCCCCCCCGCGCCTCTTGGCGCTATGATCGATCCTCTCGGCAGCACCACCACTAAGGTCGCCTTTGTTCAGAGTATTCTGCAGTCTCCTACCATTTCACCAAAGCTTGAGTCTCCCTCAGCCCATTCACCCTCAGATCCCATACAGCAATGATCCCTTTACCACCAATCAGTTTCATGTGCTGCCTGATCATCCCCGCCATCATACTCTGAAAAAAGGAAGTTTGAGTCCATCCACTCTACTTGCCCAGTTATTTACCCCAGTTTATCAACCCTGCCATCAGTACTATCACATTTCGGTTTTGCACCTCACGCTCCTGTCAAGGAAACATCATTGCCTTGACAGTTGCAGGTCTCCCTCTATCGACGATAGCCCCTCTATTCCAGAGGATAGAGCTAGAGGCCCCTGCGCCTTGGACCCATCACCATCTGTGGTGAGTGCCTACGGACCATTTTTAGAGGAGTCATCATTGCCTCTCCAAATAGGTGTTTCTCACATGCTCGATTTCAGCACCTTAATCGCATCGTTGAGAATCGCGCAGGATGTATATCCTTTCCATTATGTGTCAAAGACCCTGGATCTCCTCCGACTCTAGCACATTGGTGAGTCACTTTGGAACGACCAGTTATATGTTTCCGTGGATGTCCGGGTTGCGTTGAAGATTGTATTCGGAAGCCATCCAGTTCCATGCTTCCTTGAGTACCAAGTTCAGTTCCAGATCAGTGTACCATTGCACGTATGACCATTGTCACTTTGATCCAGCAGCTCATTAGTTCCTTTGGAACCACATTCAGTAGCACTGCTGTCATTCCAGTGTATCAGTTGTTCATCTCAGACATGGTCAGCCCAGCAGTATGTTCCAGATGTGTGTCCCCTCTGGACACTTATGATATACACAGTGGTTCTCTATGTATCCTACAGGTCCCCCTTTTCGGGCCTCACAGTTATTTTTATGTATATTGATACGAGCATGGGTATGCCCACCTCGTCCAGATGATCAGATGATTCCTCATCCATTATTGAGGTTATGTACTTTTCACTCCTTGCAGTTGGTTCGATATCGATGTTCCGGGCTCCAGTTGGTTCCTTCTCTTCTCCACACCCTAGGAAAAACAAAATATGACTTATGGTGTCCATCGGCCATACGATGAGCTCCTGCCCTCGCACATCAAGGGGCAATCTGTTAACACCCAAAAATGGTTCACTGCCTCATCTGCCCCATTACATGGCTCATTTGTCCATTTTCCTACCATATTTCCATCAAAAACCCATAAAACCATCTGAAAAGCCTCCAAAAGGCTTAAAAACCCATAAAACCCTCTTTTCCTCCAAAAAATATCCAAAATTCCTCCAAAAAGGAAAAAGTCTCCAAAAAGGAAGAAAAAATATAAAATAATGAGGAAAAGGAGGAAAAAACCCTAAACAGCTGAAACCTAACCCTAAACCAGCACTCCACCACTATAAATAATTGATGGAGACCCCTTATTCAAAATCCACAATCACAAGTATCCTGCCTCTGCCAAAATTGCTCGTGAAACCCTAGCTCACCATTGAGCTACTTTCACCGTGAGAGCCCCTTTTGGCCCATTTCCACCATTGGAGAAAGAGAAGAAGCAGCTTGAAGCTCGGAGCCATCGACTCGGATCATCGCAAAGGGCTTCACCAACCTCCACATTGGAGGTAAGATCAATAAAATAATTCTTTACCTTTTACTTATTTGTGCTTCATACATGTTTGGATTTAATTTTTTATTTCAGTCATAGCTTTTAATTCACATAACATTGAACTGCTACTAAGGAATCCATTGTCCTTAGTAGGTACTCATTCGTACAAGCTAGGGCTAAAACCCTAGCAACAACCATTCGTAGTTGTGCTCTTGTTTCAAGGAAGTTGAAACTTGAGTCGGCCATTCCTCAGTTACCTTGACTTTGCATGTCGGCCATTCCTGGTATAGTTACTGGTTCATGCACCTTATTATCGAGTCCTTCCACATCATACAGCTTTGCTGAGTACCTCGTGTTGGATGATGGGGGATGCCTTAATGCCCTCCTTCCAGCAGATTTCATCCCATCGACTTCAGATCATTTATTCTAGGATTGGAATCTAGAGTCATCTTTTAGTGCCTTGAGACTTGCAGTCATCAGTGGCAGGTTCTTTCACCATCGACAGTATTTGGGAATACATAAATGTCCCCTGATCGATGGATCCTATCAAGTGTTCGACCTCAACACATTTATTCACACTTGGTAGTTTGCACTCTAGTACCTTGATTCCCATTTTCATTATCGGTGGGTGATCTTGCATCTATTAACGGTATACATTAATGACCGGTAATCAGACGATGGACTACTGTGCTCGACCTCGACACCTCTATTCGCATAGTAGGACATGTACTTGTAGTGATTTGTGTAGAATACATTCCATATTGGTGGCTTCTCTTATATGCTACCTACTTGATCGTGCCAGTGTTCATGAGATTTCATCTCTCATGACTTGATTCCAGTATATGTCAGACATTTCCAGCTATTATGGAGATCTTGATCCATTTTATATCTTCAGCTATTATGGAGATCATGGTCCTTTGTATATCTTCATCATGGAGATTCTGATCTATGTATATTGTACGTGGCGATGACCACTTATGTGATATCTTGTATCATGCCTATTCATGGCCATTGTACTCTTATGTATCCAGGACTGCTATATGTATTTGTAGTTATGTGCATAGTTGTATCATTGTACTACGCTAGTTGGATGGCTGGTGTTCCATTTGGGATTCTTCATCACTTCACTTCTGGGATGGAATTATAATGTATTTCGGCCATCGTATGACCCCTCTGACCTCACACATTAGAGGGCATCTGTTATAGCTGATTTTACCACTCCAGGTGAATCACACTTGTATGGACTTTCCCCTGTCCCGCTGCAGACTCCTTGGACCCCTTGGACCATGTTTTGTCCTTTGATGTTTCCTTGACCATCCCTAAAAACATGTGAAAAATGATACACACGACTTTTAAACCTCTAATCGCCTATATATGCGGGTTTGACCACTAAAACCGCGTACATCGGGATGTGTACAAAATCCAAATCCTTTTGGAGTTTTCCTTGACATGGATCCAACTCACTTGACTCCTGGCCTTCCATATGCCTTGAGATCGCTCGGATTCGACCTTTCATTACCCCTTTGAAAAGCTATATAAGGAACTCTTTGGTACATTGAAGGCATAAGAGAGAATTGAGAGCAAAGAAACTATAGTCCATTGTTGCCGAAACTTATGCTTGAGTCTGCATCCCTTTGTCCCTTGGAGCACTTTTGTGTTCTTCCCAAGCTTGCCTTTTGCTAGTGAGCTTGCTATCGAGAGATGGAGGATTGAAGTGGTGGAGACCCAAGTGGGGGATTCAGTTTCTCTGATTCACAGACGTACGGACAGAGGTTGTATTCATTGTAATATCTGATTTTATATTAATAGAAATATCTTTTCTTGTCCAATAATGTATGTTTGAATGAATATTTTATCCATTGGATGATTTCAAATGCTTATGCATTGTTGATTATATATGCTAGAATAGATATAACACCAATATATATAGTATGCTTGTATTGTTTACTTGTTGTTGAGGAAGTAATCTATCAATTCAAGCTGAAGTTGGAAAGCTCAACGGGGATCTACTTCAACCATCTGGAATAAGGTACAAGGGCTGATCCTTTAGTATTAGATCTTTAATTTCTATTGCATATTGGAAAGGATTGATTTCTGGAGTCAAGCTGTCTATTGTGGTACCCCAATCCATAGGAATTTCTCTCCGTAACACTATCCACAATCTTCCTCTCAAGTTGATGGGTGTGTTGAGGAATATGGCTGTGGCTTGCGAGCACTTTCATCGGATGATGAGAGGTCATCTTCTTGCAGAGGATGCATCCTCTTCGGAAGATGATGAGTCTGAGTCAGATGATGGGTCTGAATCGGATTAGTATCCTTGTGGGGCTCTTCCTAGTGTGTAGGTGCACTTAGGGGTTTTTGTGTCGCTTATGTATATCCTATTGAGAAAGCATATGTGGCTTCTCTTTTCTGTATTGGACATGTTGTGGACATGCGACTTTATGGATTTATATCTATATATATTTTTGACGCACGTGGATGTGATTTTATGGTTTTATTATGTGAGTATTTTTATTATGTTGTGGAATCCAAATGCCTATGTGATGTATTGTTACATTGTGTGTGTATTTTTAGACATGATGATGCATTATGTTATGGTTGTATGTTTCCAATATGCTGTTATGTATGTGCCAATTTAGAATATCGTTAGCCATTTGATCTGCAACACTACTGAGGTTCCTGGGAACATTTGTGAATGTGATGGATTCAAATGTTCTGACCATGTGTTTAGTGTGCAGGTAATTTCTAACGAGGTAGGGATCATGAACTTGGTAATGGTTGTTCAGTTGAGAAACAAGCAGCTGAGATTCTAGGAAGACATCGAGATGGTGAATTCCTAATTGTAGAGTGGCAACCAAGAGGCCATTGACACCATCATATTTTGCTTGGTTGTTGGTCATGGTGCCCATGCATATTTCGTCGATGTGGATCAACTCGTGCGAGGGGCAATAGATTAACCATGTAGCCAAGGCGAGGTTCAGGTACCATTGGCTTGCTCCATCTGCGGATCCCATATACCGATCTGATGAGTGCTCCATCTGAAGCAATGAGAGGAAACAATACATAAGACTCAATCGGGGAAAAATGTGTAAAAAAAAATGAAAAGACTATAATACAATTTAGAACGTTGTCACTCAAAGGGGTGATGTTAGGGGGAAATTCGTTTGGACTTTCCCAGGATTAGTGGTCATTCCTTTGCGTGACACGATAAATCCTTGGAGACGGCCCGTGGGGACATAGAAAACACACTTGGATGGATTCAAGCGGATCCTGTACTAGAAACATCGCATTAGGATTTGTCGCAAGTCGTCTATGTGTTGTGTGTGGTTTTACGACTGTGCGCTGAGGTTGTCGAAACACACCAACATGATGTGAGTGAGATCGCGGAAGCAGTGCATCATGGCGTGATGGAAGGTGGCTCCAGCATTTTTGAGGCCAAAGGGCATGACTTGGTAGGGGAATGTGCCCCATGGGGTTGTGAATGCCATTTTTTAATGGTCTTCTTTCTGGATTTGGATTTGGTTGTAGCTGAAAAATCCATCCATGAAGGAGGAGGCCTCATGTTCGGTGCATGCATCGGTGATCTGGTCGATGAATGGGGTGGGGAAGTTGTCTTTGGGACATGCCCTATTAAGATCATGGAATTCTGTGCAAACATGAATGATACCCTATTTTTTATTCATGGGAACATGATTAGAAACCCAAGTTGTGTATGCAATGGGATAAATGAAGCCGGCTGTGCACAACTTATCTATCTCGGCTTTCACTGCAGCCACTTTGGATGGATGGATGGGCCGTTGCTTCTGGTGAATGGGTGCCACATCAGGCCATGTGTCAATGTGGTGTTCCATGATGGATGGATCTAAGTCAGGAATTTCCATGTATGACCAGGCAAAGATGTCACGGAATTCTTGGAAGAGAGCAGTGTAGGCATCGACCTCTTCCGGGGAGCAAGATGCCCCCAACATGATTTCTTCAACGATCTCAAAGTTGGTTGAGATGTTGATTTTAATTGTTGGTGAAATGTTCACCATGTTCCCTTCTTCGAAGGCATCGAGCACTGGGATTTGGTTCTTGAACCAGTCAACCTTCCAATGGATGAAATATTTGGTCTCCACGAAAAACTGGTCGGACTGCGACACAAGCTCTTCCAGGAGGAAGAACGAGCGATGGTGCATGTTGTCCCATGGGTATTCTGAGGTGGTCAGAGCTTCAAGTATCTCTTCATCATTGTTGAAGCAACGAAGTGATAGGTCTGATGGATCATCATTGGAGATGGGGGTGAGCTGGTCGAGGGAACTGGACATCATGTAAATGGACATGGTGTCTAACGAAGGAGGTGGTGGGTGAACTTCTTTGATCAAGGTGATCTCAGACTCAAGGGAATGGTGACGGAGGTCAGTGAGATCCATTCAAAATTTGGGCAGGTCTTGGAAATGGTGGGAGTAATGTCCATACAGGCTGCAAAGGGCACAAGCATGGTTTGTCCTCAATGCCTTGTTTTTTACTACTGGCGTGGTTGGGATTTCAACCATGGGGATGTTTTCGTTCATATCCATGGCATCCAGATGTGCATGGATCACTGGGATTTCAGGGAAATCCTGAGTTGGATGGCCCTGTTGTTCGCAGATGGCACAAGGTGGGATTGGTCATGGTTCTGCAGTGGCTTTGGTGTTCCTTCCCCTTGCCCTTTTGGGTTGGGGCGGGTGTGGCAGTTGGCTTATGTGGACCGAGTGGGGGGTGAGACTCAACCGCAATAGGTTGCATCGGAGTTAACACAACTTGGGGCATTGCTAGTTGAGCTGGTGGATCTAGATACCACATCGAGATCCCCAAGGTAATGTTGGGTAGGCTTAAGGTGGCCATGACCAGCTTGCTCATGACACCAGGTGGGGGAAAGAGGAAGGGAATTGTGTGGACAGGGGATGAGCCCACATAACTACCGGCTGGTTGCATGTGGGGGTGAGGTTGTGGTTGCGGCTGCATGTAATGCTGCTACTGCGGGAGATGTTGTAGCTGCTGTTGGCGTTGTGGCTGCAGACACTGTTGCGGTTGTGGTTGGGGCTACGGCTGCGGTTACTATTTGGGTGCAGCAGTGCTTGATGAGACCATATACAAGTCTGTATTTTGCTTTTGTGTCAGTGGTGGTGACACCAATAGGAAAGGAGCCGTCATGGTGGGATCGGTAAACAACCCAGGGCCCACATTAAATGGTGGGGAATTTGGTGTGTTTTCAACCACAATGTTTGTTATAGGGATGACGTTAGTGTGTGCAGTTTCCCCTTGCAACTCAATGGTGGTCATGGTAGGGATAACGTTGGCAGGTGCTGTTAACCCTTGCGGATCGTGGTAGGTGAGTTGGTCAACCGTCACAATCTTCCCTTCATGGGGGAACATCATGAGGCGGAAGACAGTTGACGCGACATCTCGCATGGCATACGTGTAACTCCTCCCAAGGAGAAGGTTGTAATCCAGTTGAGCATTAACGACCTCGATGTCGATCAGGACTGTCTTCTCGGCTAACATGATGGGGACATGGGGGAGGATTCCTTGGGCTTTAGTGGGATGTCCATCATAATCCCGTAGAGTCTTGGAGGATGGTTGATGAATTGGTGATCCAAGATTCTACCAAACCAAGGTAGACATGACACACGTGGATGTCCCCTCATCTACTATGCATCGGTGCACAACCAAGTTCTGGATGGATACCGGAATTTGGAAGGCGATAGTGGAGGGCATGCATGGCTCTCCATTTTCTATATCAAAAGTGATCAGCTTGCATTTGGAGGGGTCTACTACCCCTAGAGCGGCTGGTAGGGATTTCTACTGCATTGGGCATGTTTTAAGTACCTCAAGAGTGGACATGGCAGTTGGCGTTTGGGCCAAATCATCCACAACACTATAGCTGACTGCAGCTCTAGCTGTGGCATTATTGGTTATTCTATGTATGGGGGGGTGCAGGAACGGGAGTAACTGGATAGGTAGGTTGGTTGTCTTATACATGGATGTGGCTTATGAGTCAGCAGGTTCGGTGGTAGTACCGTACTGATTTCGTCTATTTTGTAAGTTGACCTCTTCAGTGGTCATGGTCATCAGGTGGTGAACACTTGTTTCGGCCGTGGGCGGTGCCCCCGGAGCGTTGGAATTGGCCTGGGGAGGGGTAGTGGTTGCCACCAATCCTTGGACTGGTAGTGGGTTTTGAAGCACCATGGGAGGAGGTCCTTCTGGTGCTTGGTTGGGTCGGGCTTGGGTGGGGGCATTGGCGGCCTGTTGGGCCTCATTTTGAATGGCTTGCTTAGCATGAGCCATGAGGGGATACTCAAATGTGTAATTCCCATAGACATCACAGAGTGTACATGGTTGGTTTGTGCACAACGGAGCATCACGTCTTGGTGCATTCTGTTGTGGGGGCTTTTGGGCTGGCCGGTTAGCCGCAACATTATTGGGAGAGTTCGGTTGTTGACCACCTCCATGCGGTTGGTTATTGGCTTGGTTGCAGGGCCAGTTGTTTCTATCTTTCCCTTGTTGATTGTTAGGGGCATGCTGGTTGGGATGGTTTTGTTGTGCGAACACTTGTCCCAACGGAGCGGGTGGAGCAGGTGGAGCGAGGGTGGGGGCTTGAACTTGTTGCACTGGTGGTGCATAGTATATTTGTGGGGGTGGTGGTGCCACAAATGTGAGAATTTTCCCCACATACTTTTGTGTTGGCCAAGCCATGGCCTGAGCCTACTGCGGTGGCACAGGTTGTGCATAAGAGGTTGTTGCTCCGAACTGAGACATCATCTTAGCATAGTCCGGAGCTTGGTTTTGGTAAGCAACATTAGTAGTGTTGCTTGGTTGGGGTGTAACAATAGGTGGTGTCAATCGAGGCTGTGGTTGTTGGGAGATTGACCCTATGATGTCATCCGCTACGTGGGATGCCACCGGTGCGTCGTGGTAGGAGGTACTCGGACGGGAAATGTTTGGAATGACAGTATACAAGTATCCAGACTAGGTGTAAATGAGATCAAATTGTTGGACCTTCAATATGGCCTCTTCTTCAGATTAGGGACATTCATATGCGATGTCCTTTGCGATGGTCGAGAGAAAACTCTTGAGGAACCAATCCAAGAATATCCTGTCATCAAGTTGGATCTTACACAAGCTACGGCGTCGCCGCCACTCATGGATATGATCAGTGATGTGAGTGGCGGTGTTTTGGCAATAGGATAACAGGATGTGCACCCCCTCGTCATATCTGATAGGGAGTTGGAAATACTGTAGGAACATGAAGGCTAGGGAGTTGAAGTCGGGATACTTGGATTGTGGCAGCTCAATGTACCACTTGGCCACGGCACCTGTAAGGGTGTGTTGGAACAGCCTTAGCCTGATGGAGTCTTCTATGATGCTATTGGATGAGTACCATAGATGGAATGTCATTATATGATTTTGGGGACATTCCCTGGCTTTGCCTTCAAAATTTGGGATGTTTGAAGGCAGCTTAGTTCGCATGGGTGGCCAAAAAGCTTGTTGACGGATGGGGTCATTTGTTAATCTAGCCAAGTCAAGCAAGTTCAAATGAACCATGAAGGGCATATTTTACACCAAGTTGATGTGGGATGGGGCCGCAATGGGGATGGGGTTTGCAGGTGCATAATGCATCTGCATGGTTGGGGGTGCTTGTGGTGGCACCATGGCAGATGGGCCAATGCCCCCAACTATTGTGGGTGGGATGGTATGGGTAGCGGGGGCATTTCCCCCATGTATGGCAGTAGGGGCAATGTGGGTGGTCGGTACACTACCCCCCGGTGTGACAGGTGGGACAATGTGTGTGGAGGGGCCATTGCCCCCATGTTTTACCACTGTGCCATCTTGGTTGGTCTCTATTAGTGGTGGAAATTGGATAATGACAGTCTGCATGACTATGCTTGGATCTCTTGCCACATTGTGGGTGACAGGTTGTGATGTGGACATGGGTCCACTTGCTAAGGTTAGGCCAAAAAATGGATCCGTATTTGCAGTAGCCATGGGGCTAGATGGTGCGGTGTTGAGGTCTTGTTTAGACTGATATGGGTCTGAATCAGAATCAGAGGCTGTGTGGCCTTCTGATGGTGTGGGAGATCGCTGGGAACAGCTATGAAGATGCCGAATGAGTGTTCCAAATGGTGGTGGTTCACCTCTTAGGCCTAAGTAAGATCATGGAGGATCAATTGTGTTCACTTTGGTGTATGAAACTGGTGGGTATGAAATTTGGACCCTAGTTTCAATGGATTCCTATTGGATGAAGGTGGTCTCTCGGCCACCAAGACTGCCAGAAGACAATGCTTGGTTTGTTCCTCATGGGTGGTTCTACTCAATCGGAAGGGGTCATTGCTCGTTTCGCTTGACAATTCCTCTCAGCAGCCAACTACTTTGGGGTTCCTGTGGTACTCCTCACAACGCATTTCTGGGAAAAGCAGAAGTACTTCCCACAGTTAAAGTAGTCAGGGACTTATCTCCTCAAAGACTGTAGAATTGATTGAACTTAGTGTAAATTTGGTAAATTTTAAGGCTTACTCAGCGTCTTGAATTGAGTTGGGTTAATTATTTGGTATGGTGTGTTGGTTTGCTTGTTTGTTCTGGTATTTGGTTTGCAATATGGTTTATGAATTCATGGTAGATTTCATATCATGGTTTTGTATGCAAACATAAATAGAAATTTGTAAGCAAATATGGTGATTAACCCTGAATTGTTGGCATAACTAAATGTCTACCTCTCAGTGGTATTCTTCTTCAACCAAGAGAAGGTTCTGGGCTCTCAACACAATGGGACTAAGCCCATCTTTAGATCCTCAGGTCACCTCCCAAGTGCTAGGTTGGTCAATAGGGAGGACACTTAGCACTGTGAGAAGCCCTCCTTCTCTACCCCCTCTACCTTCCAGGTCACCTGGTTTTAGTGGTTTAGGAAAAATACCATGGAGTGCCTAGATCTATATGATCTTTCCCTTCATCGTATCCCAGAATACCCCAGAGGGTGATGCCTGGGTAGAGGAGGAAGGGGGAAGCAAGATGGTTAATTTTAGGTTACTTTTAGTTAGGCTAGTTCATTTTATTAAACCTTAATGATTGATTTAGCATATACACTTTGTTCATGGATTTATTTGCAGAAAATGAAAACTGGAATTAAAAGAGACCTGCAATGGTGGACAGAGGTGGCTGGGCCACTCCGACAGTCCTATGAAACTACAAATTACTATTAATTAAACTTAAAAACAACTTCTGTGTGACAAGCCTCACATTTCTGACCAAATCCTGCGAGGGGGCCACGATAGTTTTCCATAAATGAGTGAGGGGGTTGCACAAAATGCCAAAACAGCCGCAACTTGAGCTCCTGGGATGAATTCATGACTATCTAAGGATTAAGTGCACCCTGGGCACACCTGTCTGGGGATTAAGTGCGCCTTGTCTCACCTTTTCCCCTAATAAGAGCGACCTGCTCCGGAAAGGGGTGTTTTGGTGAGGCAGGGTCAGATCTGGCCAACAGTAACTAGTACTGGGGTCAGTCTGACTCGGGTCGGCCTAGAAGAGGATTCAGCACTGAAAAAAACAAGAAATAAAGTAGATTTCAACAGATCTAAACTAAGATTTATGAAAAATAGGGTAAAAACTGAAAAACTTGAAAACTTGAAATTTTTTGCCCAAGGATCCTGTGGGATCTCCCCAGCAGAGTCACCAAAGTTGTAGTGAGAATTTATCCTCACTATAGGTGTTGGAATGGATCCCTTGTACCTATAGGGCACAAGGTTAGGTTCCTACCCTTACAAAACAGTAAAAAAAATGGAATGATAAATGGTAAAAACAGAGCTGCGAATTGAAACTAAGCTAATCTAAGCAAGACTAAGTAAATGGAAGCTACTATAAACTAAATATAAGAGATAATAACAAAAAGAAAGATGGATATGCAGCCCTTGTGAACCCCTCTACACACAGTGGGTTAGGGTTCCTCCTCCAAAACCTGCAAAATAAACCTAAGCCACTAAACTTGCAAACAATGGCAATGAAAAACCTGCAAATAGAGATGAGGGTTAGAAAGTAAAAACAATAAAAAAAACATAAAAAGAGATTATACCTCACTTAGGTGGAAATGGGCCACCATGCCCTAGCTCATGGGAGCACCTCTCTCTTGGTTGGGAAGCAATGGCTTGATGAAGTGGAGATGGAGGAGAGGGAGAGTGGGTGGTTTGAGAGCAAGAGGTCACAAAGCATCCACGAGCAGCATAACAATAGGCAAGTGAGGAGTGTTTTTAGAGTGACCCCCCCCCCCACCCTCCTTATATAGTTTTTCCAAGGGTTTTAGGGTTTTAAGCCCTTGGTCAAGGCTTTAGCCCCTTTCGCCCTAACTTTAGACCCTTTCAGGGTTTTAGCCTATTTTTTAGGGCTTTAGCTCTTGGGGGTCTATTTTGGGATATTTTTGGGGTTTTCAGCCCTTGTATTCATCCTTGGGATATTTTGGAGGTGTGGAGGTCAAATGGAAGGTCTTATGGAGTGAAATGAGTGTTGTGAGATGGTGTCCTTGGGTGGTGTAGGCCACCGAGAGCTATGTGGGGGATTTTTGGGTTAACAACTACTGGAGAAAATTTGTTTAACATTCTTCCCTAGTGCACAACCCCAACATACACTGTCATGCTCAAAATCAAATACTATGAAACCTTTCACCATTCGTTGTAATCATGGCAGTACTTTGTAGTGGAGGTGGACAATACTCCTGTGTCATAGCTTGCATGGACTGATAGTGTTATGAACCATATCTTGAATGTACTTTCTAGGTACCTTGTAGAGTCTTTCCTCTCGAACTCAAATCACTGTAGTAGTTTCAAGGATTTTTTTCTTCAGCCACAGTAGTGCTTGATTAACCATGAAAATAACTCAGAAGTGCTTATCTTTAAGAGATGAAACTGATAGAAAGTTCTTCTTCAATATTGGGACATAAATAATATATTCCACATGCAATATATATGTAGAACTCATTTGTAAGGAGGCAGATCTGAATCCTTGGATCGAATATGTTGAGTTTCCCCCTAACTCTACCATGCATATACATTTTTTCTCCTTAAGGTCGGATATGGTGCTTCTATATTCTGACATGTGATTGGATACACCACTATCAATCAACCATGTATCTTCACTTGTGATGATAGATCCATAAAGTGTTGAGATAATTCAATACTCCCTCCTTTTCTCCTTTTCCTCGGGTGAATTATTTTGAGGATTTTAATCTTCTACTATGGTAGAAGCATGAAACCTTCCTTACCATTCTTCTTTAATCTGCACTCCCTTGCATAATGATCCTTATTGTCACAATTGTAGCACCGAACCTTTGACTTGTCATAGTCCTAGTTAAATACCCTTTTCTTTGAACGAAAGAAGTTCTTTGGCATGAAAGGCTTCTTCCCTTTGTTCATTCTTCCCATGAGGGAAATATTTTTTTCCTTGGTGCACATTGACTTTCTTTGGATTCACTCCTCCTCTTGGAGGCAATCATGCCAAAACCTCTCAAAGTTAGTTTGTACCTCTTGGTCATTTAGCACATAGAATGTCTCCCATGAGGATGGGTGACCATCGATGGAAGTTTGTAGAAGATCATATTCATCTACTATAACTCCAATACTAAAAATTTGATCTCTCATGTGATATCCTGGTGAATAATGATACCACAAACTCATCCTTATCCATATTTAGGTTCCAAAGCTTATCTTTCAAATCCCTCTTTTTCCTTGGGGACTTATTTTCATATAGGTTCATCAGTGTATCAAAACACTCCTTGACAGTCTTCAATGGACTGATCACAGAATTAAAATTGTCCTTAACTGAATCATATATTAATTCTTCTTGAAGTTTACTCACCTTGCATTGGTTGTAGTTTCCTCCACCACTGTGGAAATGTAGCCATCTAGGTCACATTCCTCAAGAATATTCAACACTCTCGCCTTCGAAGTGTTGAAATTAGAAGTACCCTAAAGGCGATCATCTAGTCTAACATAGATCGATCCCATTACTCTCAAAACAATTTCTCAACTCCTCGGGAGCTACATGTAATTTATTTTTTTGAACAAATATTAGCTCCTTCATGCCCTACACTTTGATACAATTTACTTTTTGAGAAAATATGAATATATTTGAACTTTAAAACTTTAATTGCAGAATTACTAAACATCGCAATCAAGAAAACATTGAATAGCATAAATCATTCATCCACAAAAAATTACGTACCCTGGGAAAACCCTTAAAACAACGAGGATGAAAAACCCCATCAAATCTTTAGAGTATAATATGATAGATCGCAGAGAATGCCTTTTTCACAATTGGAGATTTTGTTTTGGCACCCTAGGTGCTATATAAGAGAGAACACTAAGCAATGAAGGATAGATATAATTTGTATGAACTTGCCATGTTCCCATCACATTAATAACAAGTCAAAATCACTTCCATGCAAATAATAGTGAATGGATATATGATAATTGTGCACTACATAAACCAAAAATGTGAATTTCCTTCATGGATCAATAATATGGTACAATGGATTCCTTATGACGCATAACATATATGAAATTCCTTTCATAATTGACATTTAATTGATGCTTAATTGACTCCAAAGTGAACTCACCATTTAATTGAATGCATGATCACTTAGTTAGTATGCTAACTTAAGTGTCATTATTATTTAACTTAGGCATCATCATGCAAGCACTCTATTAGCTGAAGATTCATATTTTGATTAACTTAAGAGTTGTATTTTATTTCAACTAAAGTATAAATACATTAGTTAACTAGTCCTTCCTTATTAACACTTAGTTAGTTATTATTAATTGAATCATGGTGATTGATTTACTTTGGAGTGATAATTTTTAGTTCTTTATTTAACTGAAGCATACATTATGGATTTAACTGAATCTAACAAAATCAAGTTCACTTAGTCATCACATGGGAAATTCAAATTCTCTTTTTCTCTATGCATTATATCTCTATCTTTTATATTTATTTCATGGTCAATATGTGTTCACTTTAGTTATACATCATATTAGATTATACTCATAATATTTTTCTGATGTTGTGATCATATTATATTACTCTGGAACAAATGATCATATGATAAAGTAATTCACTCTAGAGGGAGCCAATATCTAAAGGAGACTTAATAGAAATCAATGACCATGGTTAGCAATACATCACACAACATTTGATGCTTCAACATGAAAATCATCCACCTTTATAACTAGATACCCACCCCATGGGTACCTACTATAACTGGAGATCCACATGAGAATCAACTACCACTATAACTGGACGTCCACCTAATAGGAACCTACTATAATTGGATGTCCATATGAGAATCATGACATAACACATGTAAGTCTGGAGCCTTGTCCAACAAGAATTTACAACATCATCACTTTGATATATCAAAGCATTCACCTCAACACATGAGGAATAACCTTTATAACTTAAGTCTTAGTCATCCTCAGGTCCAACCTAAGAATCTACTCCAAGTTACTGAGTCAAACTCAGTCTCTCTACCTCAACACGTGAGTCCCAATATTGGTTGCACAATATTGGCTTGGAGAATGACTCGTGATACTATACGTTTAACAATTATCAATATAACATGGTATTGAATTGTTTATATACATGTGTTTCCTATATCCACACAATTGTTGCTTGGTCTCTTTTCTATAATAGATATGCAAAAATATTTGGACCATGCTATTGAATTGTTTTTAATCATCAAACTTCGATATATATTCATATATGCTTCCTATCCCTGCAAACCTATTTATCGAACCCTTTTATCTTGTACATATGCAAACAAATATTGACCACCACTTTGTTTTTCACTGGAACTAATCAATTTTCACTAGATATGTGCAATTTTTAGCAATTTTAGCAATTCCGTTGTTTCCAAAATAGGGGAATCAATTGGAATCGAATATTCACTGATTAAATTAGATCCCCATTTTCCAAAAATCAAGTTAATTTTCCTATCCTAGCATATGAAATTTCATGTTTTTAATTTGAATTTTTTGGGTAAATTTATTTTCCAAACCTAGCTTATTAGATTTAGTGATTTTTGAGCCTAATGTCTTTACTGTGTCTTCTCCTAGGCCTATTTTTTTACCAAACCTAGATTTTTGGATCTCAATCTTTTTTCTAGGGAGATTTTGGCATTGATGGTTTTTTTCCCTTACCCGTCACGTGGTCGCACAAATTCTTGGGAATTTTACCTCTTCTTCTTGCAGTCATAGGGACCAAAAAAACATGTGCTAGACCCATTTATCATATTGTGTAAGAATTTGAGAGGTCCATTTTTTCTTCTTGGGTGAATTCAAACCCTCATGAGGTTGTACAAACTTGTAATTAGTGTGAAATATTAATTGGTTGGTGTATAAGGGTAATCTAGGGTTTTTTATTCACCATGTGGTTGTATAGTATGCAATATTTTATTTTCACCAAGTTGTGGCATTTAGACTTGATAGGAGTTCTTACCTCCCTCTACATGCAATTGTATTCCCCATTCTTTTCTTTTGTGCAGGGCATGGATTTTAGTAAGTTTCATTGTCTCTTCTCATTAACTCCAAATTTTAAAGGAGGACACTCCCTTTTACTGGGATGAGCAAGCCCAAGATTCCTTTGATGCTCTTAAGAAATTCTTAGCATCAGACCTCGTGCTTAGTCCACCTGACTATAGTCATGATTTCTTGATTTATATGGTCGCGTCTATGGAGACGGTTGGTATGGTTTTGGTTCAAGAGGATGAGGAGCTCCACGAACATGTCATATATTATTTGAGCTGAAACATTATTGATGCAAAAATCCATTATTCCCATGTGGAGAAGCTTGCCTTGGCCACCGTTCATGTGGTTCAGAGATTGAGACATTACATTCTCCTTTGTTGAACCTTGGTTGTAGCTCATATCAATTCGTCCTCACTAGAAGGATGATTGGGGGAAAATACAATAAATGGATTGTTATTTTGCAAGAGTTTGATCTCAAATTCATTTCAGTGAAATCAAAGAAATCATTGATCTTTGTGGAGCTCATATCTGATTTTCCAAGTTTGGAGGAGGAAGAGGTTTATGAGGATTCATTTGTCGATGAGCATATTTTCCTTATCCCAACTTTGGATCCGTGGTACATGGATATCATGGTATATTTACAAACATTTAAGGTCCCTACTCACCTTTCATGGGATAAGCGACGACGATTACATCATGTAGCTAAGAACTACCTTATAGTCACTAGTAGAAAATGAGAAATTAATGACTAAAAAATGACTAAAATCATGCATAGGGCATGGAGGAATCAAACCACCAACCTCTTGCCTATAATTAGGCAGGTTCTCTACCATGGTATATATATGAATTTAGTCATTTTTGTAATCACAAATTTATGATAGGGCATGGAGGAATCAAACCACCAACCTCTTGCCTATAATTAGACAGGTGCTCTACCATTGAGCTAGAAACCCTTTAAAAATTTGTTATTGCTTGACAATGATGATATTCAAAAAAATTTATGATACATATCAATCTACAAACTACATATTTATTGCTTTGAGGGATAGAGATTGGAAAGCTATCTTTAGAAAGTCCAACACAGACAATACCAGATGACACTGAAACTGCATCTGTTCTTTCACTTCTTGCTATTTCAATGTGCCCACTGCCCAGATTGGATGAACTCTCGTGTGTGTTAGAGGATGAATTCTTCAATATACTTTTAAAACCTTCATGACTCCTACATTTCATAGTAGGATCAAATAAACTGGCATTCTTTCCATGGAAATCTTCCCAACGGTATGTACACATGAATTTAATTTTATATATGTTCCACTCATTGCATTAGGTTTGGCATCAATATGTTTTTTAGATATAAACGTTGATGACTTCCCACCCTTATTGACCAACAGCTTGCCATGATCAGAACTCAACCCTGATGCCGTAGCTTCCACCACCAAGGCATGGAGATTTAATGTTGGAGACACTGAAAGTGAATGAGATGAACTTGTTTTAGGATTAGAGGAGCCCTGAATAGCTGGGATCCTCATACTAAATGATTTTTCCTGTGCAGCATGGGAGCCCCTGCAACAACCATTAATGTCTAAATATTCAATAAGATATGTAATATTCCACCACAAAATCCTAAATCATATGGAAGCTTATGTTCACTAAACTTAATGTGTAATGTTACTCTGTACCAATATAGGGGGGTGCTGGAAAACTAAACAAATATTCCATGACAAGAAATGGATTTCATACCAAGATGCACTAGCTAGAAATATAACTGGTCTTCTAGTAGCTCGAATGGCAAGGGAAGTCTCAGCATTACCTCCTATGTTCTAGTTTCACATGGAAATATGAACAGGTATATATTATTAGGAAATGAAAATGAAGCCATGTATAAAGAATCTAGAAGACAATCACTGAAGTAAAACATAAGTTGTCTAAAGAAAATACACATTAGCTTCTATACTAATGATTATTTAGGACTGAATCAGAAGCTATTAAATAATCTAATATGGAAGCATAGAAAAATCTTTCTGCATAGATATCAATAACAAATGCTAAAGATAATTAGACGGAAGTACAATATACTAAAATACTAAAGTCACTTACAGGAGCCAATGCTTTTCTCAATTTACTTGAAGAAGCTGATCCAAGTAAGGAAACCTCTACCACTGGTGGAGGTAAATAAAGTCCCCAGTGTTGTTGTGAAGGATCTGTAACATCATAGAAATTCTGAGTTTTGTTACTAGAAAAATAGGACATAGAAAATCAAAAATCATAAAAGCTAAATGTGAAATATTTTTTAAAACAATTTTGGAAACTTTTTTGGACCAAACAAGATGAAGCCAATCTGACCACTGAAGGAAACTTGTTTGGACTAGAAATTGGTGAGTTGGCAAGCAAATCAGATGATCGAGGAGAGGTTAATATGTGGAGTGTGTCAAAGGGCTCAAAGAGAGAGTCTTTACATTCAAAACTGTCAGACATTTTGGGAGATGAGTTTGAGAATACAAGTGAGAACAAACCTGAGTTTGAGAATACAGGAAAGATGAATCAACAAGTTTCTGAACAGTTAGTGATGGATTTGAGAGAAAACACTAAAGAGCTTCCAATTTTGTCAAATTTCTCTGAGCAACATGGTTCATTATTTGCGATCAATTCCTCCTCAGTCATGGATTGCAAGCCTACAGAAAACAAGTATGTTGAGTGTGTTCCCATGATTGGGGCTTGTTCCTATCCTTATAACCTAGCACCAAATAAAGATTCAATACCACAAGTAAATGTTGGAAACAAGAATAACATAAATGAAGGTTTGGGTTTTCAAACTGAAGGAGCAGAAAAGTATGAGGATGAAATGTTGTTGAAATCTCTGTGGGAAGAGGAGACAGAAAGGATGAGCACTAAAAACTTTCTGGAGTCCCGAGATAGAAGAGAAGGGAAAAGAGGCAAGCATCAAATCACGGTGATAATGTCCCCCTGAAAAGAGAGATTTTGATCCTTTTCTTCAATATCAACATGAAGCAAGCATTGCTTTTGGTCAAGTAGACACTCAAATGTCAGATTTTGTATGGGACGAAGGTGATGGTGGTAGCCAAGAGAAGCAGCTAGACAGGGTTTGATAAGAAGATATTCTTTCTCTAGAAATGCAAGGACTGTCAGAGTTATGCTCATTTAAAAGAGATGAGAACAATGTGCAAGAGGCTTCCCATTATGGTTTTATGACATTGAATATAAAAATAACAGAAGATTGTACATCAAATGAGAAGGAAGAAAAAATGTATAGTAGCAGCAAGAATTGGATGGAGGAAGGGAATAAATAAGGAGGAGATTTGTGTCCATTCACGAGGATTTAAAAGAGGTTGGACAATGCCACCTTGGATGTATCTTCTCATCAAGAGAGAAAATATTTTAAACACACTCAGATTCAAGGGATGCCATATTTTTTATTACATGAAAATAAGAAAGAAAATGTGGAGGAACAATTCATAGAGCCTTATGAGGATTGTGTTGCTGTGGAGTAATTAAGTGTAGTCTCAGGAAAAGGTGCCCAAGAGGATATTGTAGGAGCGGCAATGAGAGGAACCCCAGAATCTTTGTTAGATGAGAGTAATCCGACACATTCAGTTGTTTCACCTGAGCATACTGTTCTGGCAGACATCAAGGAAATGCCAGATTTGATATTTGATGTAAGCAAGGAATATCAGACAACAATGCATGCCAAAGCGCCTTCTCAGCAGGATCATTTAGCATCCAAAATGAAAGGAGTGCTAGACCAATTAGTAGATGGGGAGAAACAATGCACCTTTGTAGGCTGCCTTAATAATCTTGATGCAAGTGATAGCGCAGAAGATAACATGTGTGAGTTTTCAATAAACAGGGATAGGTCAGTTGAGGGGGAAAGAGAGTATAACACTGTGAATGGATCTTCTCATGAACTGATAGATGTTTTGGGACATACAGAAAGCCATTGGGTGTCAGGTTCTGCTGTGAAGCATGTCAAAGAGGAGTCCCTTGAGAGTGTTCAAAAGGCAAAAATGAGAGGAGGTTTAGATAACCTACTAGATGAAAGAAGTGAGTATGTTGGAGTAACTGCACATGAAGATATTGCATTTGTAAATATTCACAGGATGTTGGAGTTGGTGATTGATGTAAATGATGTAGAGATGCATGTGACAGAGGTTGACTACAAGAATCCAGTAACTGAGGAAGTTTGTTCAGTGTCGGATTTTATGTTGGATGAGAAAAAAGAAGTGAAATGCAGTCATGATTTGTGTGAGGCAGGGGATGAAGAGAAGGATAAGATTACTAAGTATCTAATAACTAGGGATTTTCTGAATGTGGAAGCACGAATTTGTAATATGGGTAGATCCTCTCAAGAAAATGATGTTGTTTTTGGATGTTCAAAAATTCAAGGGACATTAAAGTCGTTACTTGATGGGACTGACATGGATAATGCGAGGAAGCATAGCATAGAGGAATTACACGAAATTGCTGCTTTGGTGGAAAAGCAAGGAGTTTTGGATTTCTCACCCTGTAAAAGCTTTGTGAAAAATGCCATGTCAGTGGAAAAACGAATAGTTTTGGATTTGTCACTAGATGAAACCATTGAGAGAGATATAAGAATGCATACTACATATGCTCTGGATGAAGCTGCCGCAATAGTGAATCTACAAAGATTGTCATTGTATGCATGCCATGAGATAATTTTAGTGAAACATTCAAAACCCTCAAGGAGCTAAAATGTTTTAAAGTCAATTTAGCTCCTTGAATTCCATTGAACCCTCACTCATTTTGATCTTTTGGGTTCTCTAGGATTCAACAATAAGAGTTTTTGCATTCTCCTTGCAGTCTTCTATTTCTTTTTCATCTCTTATGGAGTTGCCTTAGCACTCTCAATGATTACTACTTGTAATTTTTATAGTACTATTTGCCATTTTTTGCCAATAATGGACTTTCACATCTAAATTAAAGTAACCATGTGGGGACCTCTCATATGTTGACCAATGAATATTAATAAATGTCCACGATACAGAAGTATAACCCTAAACCTACTTGAAGTATAAAATCCAGTAATGGTACTTCACCATTATTCTGAGATTTTTCCATGTATAAAAGATAGCTGTTAGAATTGACCCTGACTGAACTATCTTAAATGTTGTTTCATATAAAACCCAAAAAAGTAAAAACAATACTAAGTTTAAACTTGCAATACCTTACTCTCATGCAGAAGGTGTTGATGTCCTTTCCCAAGGTATTGAGAAGACTAATAGCCTGTATAACCATGTTATCCACTCTATTGACATTGAATTTCACGTTGACTCTGCTGTAGCTGTGCCCAAGACCCAATTGAGCCTTCTCCAAGTCTATGTGGTTCAAGATATGTGATTAAATTACAACTGAAATAAACATTATTTCATTTCAATAAACAAGTATCTATCTTATTAGAGTCTGTACCCATGGAAGCTTTAGCAGCTTCTATGATATCCTTGGCTTTGTCTTCATCTCCAATTATTTCTATTAATTCAGGTAAAGAGTCATCCGATAAAGTGGACTTATACTTCACAAAATTTGCCACCCGTGCATATATATAGTTGTCATTAATAATCTTAACCAACTTAGGAAAATGCCACGAATACCATTCCCTGTAGATAAATTACTAATTAATTAATGTTGAAGCTATAGAATCATCAAATAGGGCATGCAACAAGAAAGAAGGGGATGATTAACTTTAAAAATACACATCAATTGATAATATCTATATTGACCAAAGAAACATCTTATCCTACTGGCCTGCAAGCAACAATTACAATTTTCCTGGGTCCCTATTATGAAAGCTCCAGATGACAAAAAGAACCATACATTCCTGGCCACTGGAGACAATTATACAAACCCATTTTATGAATGTATACACTGAATGGATTACAATAAGATTAAAACAAACATAACCCTCCAAATAAATGAAGACTCTTTACATAAATAAAGATACGGAGAAAATTTTGGTTTAACTATGTAATTGGTTAAAACAACTAAAGTGATCTACCTCATGGAGATGCACATGACTGCACATTACACTCTAGTATGTACCCTGTTTTTGGACAATTACTAGTCCTATAATGCCAGTTATCAAGATTTTACCCCCACATGGTTTCATCCTAGAATCTGACCACTGAAGGAAACTTGTTTGGACTAGACATTGGTGAGTTGACAAGCAAGTCAGATGATCGAGCAGAGGTTAATATGTGGAGTGTGTCAAAGGGCTCAAAGAGGGAGTATTTACATTCAAAATTTTCAGACATTTTGGGAGATGAGTTTGAGAATACAAGTGAGAACAAACCATAGTTTGAGAATATAGGAAAGAAGAATCATCAAGTTTCTGAATAGTCGGTGATGGATTTGAGAGAAAACACTAAAGAGCTGCCAATTTTGTCAAATTTCTCTGAGCAACATGGTTCATTGTTTGCGGTCAATTCCTCCTCATTCATGGATTGCAGGCCTGTAGAAAACAAGTATGTTGAGTATGTTCCCATGACTAGGGCCTGTTCCTATCCTTATAACCTAGCACCAAATAAAGATTCAATAGCACAAGTAAATGCTAGAAACAAGAATAACTAAAATGAAGGTTTGGGTTTTTCAAACTGAAGGAGCAGAAAAGTCTGAGGATGAAATGCTGTTGAACTCTCTATGGGTAGAGGAGATAGAAAGGATGAGCATTGGTAGATTTTTGGAGTCCCAGGATAGAAGAGAAGGGAAAAGAGGCAAGCATCAAAGCATGGTGATAATGCCCCCTGAAAGGAGAGATTTTGATTCTTTTGTTGAATCTCAGCATGAAGCAAGCATTGATTTTGGTCAAGTAGACACTCAAATGTCAAATTCTATATGGGATGAAGGTGATGGTGGTAGCTAGGAGAAGAAGCTGGACAGGGTTTCACAGGAAGATATCCTTTCTCCAGAAATGCAAGGAATGTTAGAGTTATGCTTTTTTAAAAGAGATGAGAACAATGTGCAAGAGGCTTCCCATTATGGTTTTATGACGTTGAATATAAAAATAACAGAAGATTGTACATCAAATGAGAAGGAAGAAAAAATGTCTAGTAGCAGCAAGAAATGGATGGAGGCCGGGAATAAACAAGGAGGAGATTTGTGTCCATTCATGAGGATTAAAAAGAGGTTGGACAACGCCACCTTGGATGTATCTTCTCATCAAGAGAGAAAAGATTTTAAATACACTCAAATTCAAGGGATGCCATATTTTTTATTACATGAAAATAAGAAAGAAAATGTGGAGGAACAGTTCATTGAGCCTTATGAGGATTGTGTTGCTGTGGAGGAATTGAGTGGAGTCTCAAGAAAAGGTTCCCAGGAGGATATTGTAGGAGCTGCAATGAGAGGAACCCCAGAATCTTTGTTAGATAAGAGTAATCAGACACATTCAGTTGTTTCATGTAAGCATACTATTCTGGCAGACATCGAGGAAATGCCAGATTTGATATTTGATGTAAGCAGGGAATATCAGACAACAATGCATGCCAAAGTGCCTTCTTAGTAGGATCATTTAGCAGCCAACATGCAAGGAGTGCTAGACCAATTAGTAGATGGGGAGAAACAATGCACCTTTGTAGGATACCTTAATAATTTGGATGCAAGTGATAACACAGAAGATAAAATGTGTGAGTTTTCAAGAAACAGGGATAGGTCAGTTAAGGGGCCAAGAGAGAATAACATTATGAATGGAACTTCTCATGAAGTGATAGATGTTTTGGGACATACAGAAATCCGTTAGGTGTCAGGTTCTACTGTGAAGCATGTCAAAGAGGAGTCTCTTGAGAGTGTTCAAAAGGCAGAAATGAGAGGAGGTTTAGATAACCTACTAGATGAAAGAAGTGAGTATGCTGGAGTAACTGCACATGAAGATATTTCATTTGTAAATATTCACGGGATGTTGGAGTTGGTGATTGATGTAAATTATGTAGAGATACATGTGACACAGGTTGACTGCAAGAATCCAGTAACTGAGGCAGTTTGTTCAGTGTCAAATTTTATGTTGGATGAGAAAAAAGAAGTGAAAGGAATTCATGATTTGTGTGAGGCAGGGGATGAAGAGAAGAAGAAGATTACTAAGTATCTAATAACTGGGTATTTTCTGAATGTGGAAGGATGAATTTGTAATATGGGTAGATCCTCTCAAGAAAATGATGTTGTTTTTGGATGTTCAGAAATTCACGGGGCATTAAAGTCGTTACTTGGTGGTAATGAGATGGATAATGCAGGGAAGCATAGCACAGAGGCATTACAGGAAATTGCTGCTTTGGTTGAAAAGCAAGGAGTTTTGGATTTCTCACCCTATAAAAGCATTGTGAAAAATTCCATGTCAGTGGAAAAATGAATAGTTTTGGATTTGTCAGTAGATGAAACCACCGAGAGAGATATAAGAATGCATACTACATATGCTCTAGATGAAGCTACCGCAACAGTGAATCTACAAAGAATGTCGTTGTATGCATGTCATGAGAAAATTTTAGTGAAACATTCAGAACCCTCAAGGAGCTAAATTGTTTTAGAGTCAATTTAGCTCCTTGAATTCCATTGAACCCTCACTCATTTTGATATTTTGGTCTCTCTAGGATTCAACAGTAAGAGTTTTTGCATTCTCCTTGCAGTCTTTTATTTCTTTTTCAGCTCTTATGGAGTTGCCTTAGCATTCTCAATGATTACTACTTGTAATTTTTACAATACTATTTGTCATTTTTGGCCACTAATGGACTTTCACATTTAAATTAAAGTAATCATGTGGGGACCTCTCATATTTTGACTAATGAATATTAATAAATGTCCATGATACATAAGTATAACCCTAAACCTACTTGAAGTATAAAATCCAGTAATGGTACTTCACCATTATTCTGAGATTTTTCCCTGTATAAAAGACAGCTATTAGAATTGACCCTGACTGAACTATCTTAAATGTTGTTTCATATAAAACCCAAAAAAAAGTAAAAGCAATACTAAGTTTAAACTTGAAATACCTTACTCTCATGCAGAAGGTGTTGATGTCCTTGCCCAAGGTATCGAGAAGAATAATAGCCTATATAACCATGTTATCCACTCTATTGACATTCAATTTCATGTTGGCTCTATTGTAGATGTGCCCAAGACCCAATTGAGCCTTCTCCAAGTCTATGTGATTCAAAATATGTGATTAAATTACAACTGAAATAAACATTATTTCATTTCAATAAACAAGTATCTATTTGATTAGAGTCTGTACCCATGGAAGCTTTAGCAGCTTCTATGATATCCTTGGCTTTGTCTTCATCTCTAGTTATTTCTATTAATTCAGGTAAAGATTCAGCCGATAAGGTGGACTTATCCTTCACAAAATTTGCCACCTGTGCATATATATAGTTTTCATTAATAATCTTAACCAGCTCAGGAAAATGCCACGAATACCATTCTGTGCAGATAAGTTACTAATTAATTAATGCTGAAGCTAGAGAATCATAAAATAGGGCATGAAACAAGAAAGAATGGGATGATTAATTATAAAAATACACATCCATTGATAATATCTATATTGACCAAAGAAACACCTTATCCTACTGGCCTGCAAGAAACAAATACAATTTTCCTGGGTCCCTATTATGAAAGCTCCAAATGACAAAAAGAACCATACATTCCTGGCCATTGGAGACAATTATACAAGCCCTTTTTATGAATTTCTACACTCAATGGATTACAATAAGAGAAAAACAAACACAACCCTCCAAAAAAATGAAGACTCTCTACATAAATAAAGATACCGAGAAAATTTTGGTTTAACTATGTAATTGGTTAAAATAACTAAAGTGATCTACCTCATGGAGATGCACATGACGACACATTATACTATAGTCTGTACCTTGATTTTGGACAATTACTTGTCCTAGAATGATAGTTATCAAGATTTTACCCCCACATGGTTTCAGCCTAGAATCTGACCACTGAAGGAAACTTGTTTGGACCATACATTGGTGAGTTGACAAGCAAATCAAATGATTGAGCAGAGGTTAATATGTGGAGTGTGTCAAAGGGATCAAAGAGAGAGTATTTACATTCAAAATTGTCAGACATTTTGGGATATGAGTTTGAGAATACAAGTGAGAACAAACCTGAGTTTGAGAATACATGCAAGAAGAATCAGCAATTTTCTGAACAGTCAGTGATGGATTTGAGAGAAAACACTAAAGAGCTGCCAATTTTGTCAAATTTATTTGAGCAACATGGTTCATTGTTTGCGGTCAATTCCTCCTCGGTCATGGATTGTAGACCTGCAGAAAACAAGTATGTTGAGTATGTTCCCATGATTGGGGCCTATTCCTATCCTTATAACCTAGCACCAAATAAAGACTAGTATCCAGCACACTTGAGTCCTCACGGGACTAGTCAAATGTATATTTTTATTTATTCCTTGGGAATATCAAATATAGTGATTTTAAAACACATCTCAAAGAACAAATAAATCATGGATCTGATATAAATATAAGTTAATAAACAAATCCTTTTACCTTTCAGTATAAATATGATTCATGAGTCCTAACTAAAGCATTAAAAGACACTTATGGGAAATTGACCTCAACTTGACAGCTGTTAGAGTTGACCCTGACTGAACTATCTTAAATGTTGTTTCTTAGAATTTGAGCTTCTTTGAAATGCAGACACTGCAAGCCATTTTGGGGAGATATTTATGATGGCAGGGATACCACGGATGAGAAATATATGGAAACCATTTGACAGGAGGGTTCCTATGCTTTTATTTTTTGATGTAGATTTTGTAGAGGTTGTGTTGACAATCATTGATATTATCACATTGGCGCCATATTATTCACATTTTTTTGAAGAATAGAAGTACAAGTAAATAATTCACATTGACAATTCAAAAGGAAATACTATACTACTAATACTCCCCATCAAAATGGAATTACAAAAAGGATAAACATGACCTTTAGATAACAGGGTCGGTCAGCGGGGGAGCGGGGTTCATTCTATAACTACCAGGGGAGTTTATAGATGGGAGTATGGGGATAAACTGGACGGGGGATCATATTAGTAGTTAGCCAGGTAATGATGGGTACGCCTCAATTGGCATATGGGGTATAGATCTAGAGACACAAGAATATCCGCCGGGGGACGTCTCTATGGCGGCATCATATATGATAGGAGGGTGAGGGTTTTCATTCTCCAATTTACCATCTTGCATATGCGTAGGCTCACCTGACCATCGGAAAGGTGGGTTGGAAATGTGCCAAAAAGGCCTAATAGAGAGTTTGAATGACTAGCATTTCCACATTGCTCTTGATGAAAGCTTATGAACTATGCTGCTATTTGGTGGTACCTATCTGTAAGAACAATGTTGTTGGAAGAGAAACTGGCAGAAGCCTTGTGGAGAGAAGCAGTAGCAGCTTCTATGTATACCTTTATTAGAGCCCAGTTAAGAGTAAATTGTGATAAGACTCCATATGAGTTATGGATAGGAATATCACCCTCAGTGATACATTTCAAAAATTTTGGAAGTAAATGCTACATTAAAACAAATGATGATCACTTGGGAAAATTTAAAAACAAAATTGATGAAGGAATATTCTTGGGATATTCAACAGAAAGAAGGGATTACAAATTTTATAACAATTGACTAAAGAGGATGGTTGAAAGCATGTATGTTAGAGTGGATGAAGAATTGTCACCAAATCTTGAAGAAGAAGAAGTTGACTGTGATTCATCTGATGGAGAAGAGGAACAAGAAAAACAACAAGAAGAAAAACATAAGAGGAACAAGAAAATCAACAAGAAGAAAAACAAGATCCTTCTTCAACCTGTAAGAAATAATGGGCTCATAAGCCCTCCATCAAATCTGCAAGTAACGACAATCCAAAATATTTTATCATGGGAAATCTAGATGAAGGAATTCAGGTGAGACAAACATCAAGAAGAGATGTGGCGTTACTGTCCACAATTGAACCAAAAAATATCAATGAGCCATATGAAGATTTACATTGGAATAAATCCATGTAGGAAGAAATTGAACAAATTGAAATAAGTGGTACTTGGGAATTAGTTTCATGCCCAAAGGACAATAATTTCATAGGAACTAAATGGATTTACATAAATAAAATGAATGAAGAAGGAGAAATAGTAAGGAATAAGTCTATATTTGTGTGCAAAGGATATGCACAGGTTGAAGGAGTTCACTTCAATGAAACTTTTTCTCCTGTTTCTCGAATGGAGGCAATCATAATGTTCTTTTCGTACTCATGCTTCAAAAATTTCAAGGTATATTATTAGATGGATGTGAAATCCACTTTCTTGAAAAGATATTTACATGAAGAAGTATGCACTAAACAACCTGATGGTTTCAAGTTGCATGGAAAGGAGGACAATGTTTGGAGTCTAAAAAGGATCTTTATGGGCTAAAACAAGCCCCAAGGGCTTGGTATGAACTCTTAGATGAGTATCTCTTTTAAGAAGGTTTCAAAAGATGCATGGAAAATAGAAATATCTATTTGAAAACAGAGAAGAGTGGGATTCTAGTTACCATTGTCTATGTAGACGATATCATTTTTGGTTGTAATGATGATAAGTTAAGTCATGAGTTTTCTAATTTAATGGCACTATAATTCGAGATTTCTATGATTGGGGAACTGCCATTTTTTCTTGGTTTACAAATCTCTTAAACACCTGAAGGTATTTTTATATATCATTCTAAATATCTCAAGGAGATGCTCAAAATGTTTGGGATGGATGATTGCGCTTCTATAGGTACAACCATGAATACAAATTGAAAACTCAATAAATATGATCAATTTCCACTATTTGATGCCACTTTTTACATATCGTTGATTAGAAGCTTGCAGTATTTAACTACCTATAGGATAGACATCATGCAAGCTGTTGGAATGGTGGCCAGGTTTCAATCATGTCCAAAAGATTCTCATGCAATAGTTGTCAAAATATTTTTCAGGTATCTCAAGGGTACCTCTGAATTTGGACTCTGGTATCCCAACGACCAATTTTTTTATCTTTTATCCTAGACAGATGCAGATTGGGAAGGCAGTCTAGATCATAAAAAAAGAACCAGTGGAAACACATTCTTTTTAGGAAATTGTTTGATAGCATGGTCAAGCAGAAAGCGGTCATATATATCACTGTCTACTATTGAGGATGGATATATCACTACAGTTGAGTGTTGCACTCAGATTATATGGTTAAGACAATGTTTGGAAGATATTCAAGTCAATAGAATTCAACCTACACCAATATACTGTGACAATACCAGTGATATAAGTATCTCTAAAAATCTAGTTATGCACTAAAAAACTAAGCATATCCCAATCAAGTACCATTTTATTCGAGAACAAGTCAGTGAAAAAAAGGTAAAACTAGAATGTGTAAGCACAAAGGAACATGTTGATATTTCCACCAAACCCTTGCCTAAAGACACCTTTGAGTATCTAAGGAAATAGTTGGGAGTTATCTCCCTCCTACATTAACTGTTGCATTAGTGTTTATCGGGTGTTCTATGAGATTGGCACCCATTGAGGCCACAAGACCAACAACAAGATCGTCTCAGACAAATATTTGGTGATTGATGTCAAAGGGGGAGGAATTCAGTGGGAGATCTCTCAAGGGGATATGCATACATCAATGCCAAAGGGGGAGTTTGTTGGACATTTTGGTTGGCATTGATGCCAAAGAATCAGTCTCCTCTTCAAGGGCCAATATTCAAAGATGCCTATGAAAGCTAACTGCTAAGGTGATCAAACCCATCTCTACCAGGATGTGGAGGAGTCCAATTATCGTTGTCAAAGTTGGTTGAGAATTATGTAAGATTCATGGGTCTTTTCTGAATTGGTACCCTGATTTAGAGTATTAGAACCTGGTGCAACCTTAGATGAATTCCTATACCAGTGACTATTATAATCAACAACCTACATGATTCAATGAAGTAGACACTATTCGTCACATGAGAAGTTCCCTCAGTAAATGAACTCATAATAACACAATCCATAGTGCAAATTCAGATACCCTAATCAACAGTTTCAATTGTAAAAAACTCAGTACATTCATCAGTATTGATAGGCTCATGCCCTAATTAGTAGTTTAAGCAGTAAAAGACTTGGTACATTCATCAACAATAACAAGATTGGATTCCCTAATCAGTAGTGTCAATATATTCACTATTAATAAGACTCAATCAGTAGTCAACGCGAATTGACAAAATTTTGAAAATGAGTCTATGTTAGATGCAACCGATAAAAGTACAAGTACTGGTTTTCAAATTCCTAAGAAAGTAGAAATTGCTAGAGATTCTAATGCTAGTTCTGGAAAGCTAGAATGCTTGGAGAATTTGGTGTGTAATATCCTTCTAGAAGTTTATATGAATGGCTTAGATGTTGGAGAGAATAGTATAATTTCAAACATATTGTCTTTGAATTTTGATTCAGATGATAGTGTATTAAATATTCCTCACAATTTGGACTTTCTAAAGATAGATTTCCAATCTCTGTCCCTCAAAGCAACTCTGTTGTTCAAAGCAATAGTGAAGTGAATGTTGTTGCTCTAAATAAAAGCAGTAGAATGCTTTCAGGAAACCATGTTGAGAATTGTCTACAAAGGTCTCCATTTGATGATAGGTATCAAAACAATTATGAAGAACACTTTGCAGAATCATATGGTGAAGGCTGCACTAAATCTATTTCTTTAGAAGCAGAGATGCCTCCCTTTATTGGAAAAGTCCAATTTTCAGCTGATGATTATAGTTCTAAAGATTGTTCTCTTCATCAAAAGTATGTAAATACTTGCACCCTTAATGGTGATGGTGACAACTTTGGAGTTACTAAACATAAAGCAGAGGAAAGATTAGTTTCAAATGCTGAAAAGACTAGTGCAGGTTCTATCCAAAATTGTGAAAATGAGCCTATGTTAGAGGAAATATCAGTTTTAGGAGCTGGAAATACTTGTACAAGCTCTATCCAAAATTTTGAAAATGAGTCTATGTTAGATGAAACATTTAGGTTACTTTTCTATTCTATTTCTTGAGATATACTCTATCAAATTTCAAACAAGAATATTCCAAATGAAGTATGTACCATATTTTCCACCCTCTTAAAAACATAAGATGAAATGATAATTGATGGGACATCAATTAGAGGTGGAACTAATGAAGTTGGCACCAAGTGATTTTGACTCTATTCAAGAATTTTTCACCAAGATCAAATTAGTTATCATGCATCTCAATATGTGTAATATAAATAGGAATGGCACACAAATGGTGCTCTCTATTCTCTCCAAATTGGGCCCTGATTATAGTATTTTTGTGTTTTCTTTTCATTGTACTATATTGGCTCTTGGAGCCTCCTTCACACTGCCTACATTAGATGTATTTTTTTCCTCTCTTATTCAAGATAAAGATAAGATATCACAAATAGGCCTTCAAAATTCCTTAAAGGAGCATGCACTTACAAGAAGTGAGGATAACATGAGTGCAAGTAAGAAAAATCCCCCATACAAGGGAAAAATGGATAAAAGAACAAGGGTTTTTCATGAAGACTTCAACTCCAATGACAAAATTACCGAATAAGAGCATACATGGTGTCCTTTATACAATAGAGGACCACATAAGGAAGAGTATTACATGTATAAAACATTTTTTTGAATAAAAGGAAGATGAGGAGTGTAACAAACAAGTTGCGACACTAAAAACAAATTGGTCATTGCATGTACGCACTTTCAAAAAAATTTACTCCATACATTCTTGACTCAAAAGCTTCACAAAATATGGCCTAAAACGATGTAGATATGGAAAATGTGGCTATGGAGGAAGACACATTCCAATAGAGACATGGAGTTATGGAAAATGAAGAAACGGATCCAGTGTTCGAGGTAGAGGATCAACTGGAAACCCACAGTGGGAAACATTTTCACTGAAACATTAAGATCAGGCACATGCAGAGGGTATTTGACATAGAAAATGCTAACATAACTGGAATGTAGAAAATTCCCTTGAGTTATAGTTATCCGATATAATGGGAATCTGCAGGGTATCGTTCAATATAGACATGCTGCGGGCATAATCCACAAGAGGGTGTTACGAAGAGAAATTCCTATGGCTTGGGGTACCACAACAGACAGCTATGACTCCAGAAATCAATCTTTCCCAATATGCAATAGAAATAAAATGTCTAACACTAAAGGATCAGACCTCGTACCTTATTCCCGACGGTTGAAGTCACGATCCCCGTTGAGCTTTCCAATCTTCAGCTTGAATTGATATAATACATCCTCAACAACAAGTAAACAATACAAGCATACTATATATCATGGTGTTAGATCTATTCTAACATAAATCATCAATAATGTAAAAGCATTTGACATATTCCAATGGATACAATATTCAATCAAATACACATCATTGGACAAGGAAAGATAGTTCTTATTAATATAAATCAGAGATTACAAGATAGATACAACCTCTGACGGCACGTCTGCGTACCGGAGAAACTAAATCCCCCACTTGGGCCTCCACCACTTCAATCCTCCATCTCTCGATAGCAAGCTCACTAGCAAAAGGCAAGCTTGGGAAGAACAAAAAAGTGCTCCAAAGGGACAAAGGGATGCAGACTCAAGTATAATTCTGGCAATAATGGACTATAGTTTCGTTGCTTTCAATCTCTCTATATGCCTTCAATGTACCAAGGGTTTCCTTATATATCTTCACAAGGGATAATGAAGGATCGAATCCGAGCGATCTCAAGGCATATGGAAGGCCAGGAGTCAAATGAGTCAGATCCATGTCAAGGAAAACTCCAAAAGGATTTGGACTTATGCACACATCCTGATGTATGCGGTTATAGTGGTCAAACCCGCGTATGTACGTGGTTATCGGGGAAAAATCCGCGTATATCATCTTTTATATAGTTTTTTAGGGATGATCAAGGAAACATCAAAGGATAAAATATGGTCCATGGGGTCTAAAGAGTCTGCAGCGGGACATGGGAAGGCCATACAAAGTGTGATTCACCTAGAGTGGTGAAATCCACTATAACAGATGCCCCCTAATGTGTGAGGTTAGAGGGGTCATACGATGGCCAAAATACATTATACGTCCATCCCAAAAGTGGAGTGATGAAGGATCCCAAATGGAAGACCAGCCACCCAATCGGCATAGTACAATGATACAACTCTGCATACAACTACAAGTACATATAGCAATCCCGGATACATAAGAGTACAATGGCCATGAATAGGCATAATACATGATATCACATATGTGGTCATCGCCACGTACAATATACATAGATCAGAATCTCCATGATGAAGATATACAAAGGACCATGATCTCCAAAATGGCTAAAGATATACAATATATCAAGATCTCCATAATGGTTGGAAATGTCTGACCTACATTGGAATCAAGTCACGAGACCTGAAATCTCATGAACACTAGTACGATCAAGGAGGTAGCATATAAGAGATGCCACCAGTATGGAAGGTCTTCTACACAAACTGCTACAAGTACATGTCCTACTATGCAAATAGAGGTGTCAAGGTTGAACATAGTAGTCCATTGTCTGATTACCGGTCATTGATGTATACTGTTAACAGACGCGAGATTACCCACCGATAATGATAATGGGAATCAAGGTACTAGAGTGCAAACTAACAAGTGTGAATAGATGTGTTGAGGTCAAACACTTGAGAGAGTCCATCGATCAGGGGACATTGATGTATTCCCAAGAAACTGTCGATGGCGAGAGAACCTGCCACTGATGACTGCAAGTCTCAAGGCACTCAAAAGGACTCTAGACTCCAAATCCAGAATAAATGATCTGAAGTCGATGGGATGAAATCCGCTGGAAGGAGGGCATTAAGGAATCCCCCATCATCCAACATGAGGTACTCAGCAAAGCTGTCTAATGTGGAAGGACTCGATCATAAAGTGCACGAACCAGTAACTGTACCGGGAATGGCCGACATGCAAAGTCAAGATAACTGAGGAATGGCCGACATAGGTTTCAACTTCCTTCGAACAACAGCATAACAACGTATGGTGACTGAATGAAGGAAGCATAGACTCGATATACAAACTGGGAAATCTCTGTGACACAGGAGGCATCAACAGAGGATCCATAGGGACTGGAAGCTTAACCAGTCGGTGGAGATAAACTTAGATAATTGAGTACAGCTCCTAAGTCAAACTATAACCCAACCAATGGATGTGATATATAGTGCTCTGTTTGAAGGCGACACGACTCGACAGCTGCCAAAAGATAACATCTTTCCTTGTCCGGATTTTTATTTTTTTTATTTTTTTAGACTTTTCAGTTATTTGAAAAGCTTGAAAAAAGAATAAACTAGATTTATAGTTACAAACTAGGAGGAGACGAGTGTCATAAGGGCAAACAAACTAGTTCCAAGCAGTGGAACATACCTATGCTCAATGCAAGAATACATGTGTAGGATATCGACACTCGGGGGAAAATCCCCTCCCGGTAAAAAGGGAATCAAGCTGCGAAGGATAAAAAAATGGCTCTGCATGGCTAGACATGAGACAAGCTCGGGCTATATGGCTGAAACGCAATGTCAGGGGAGCCGACATAAAGCTCAATAAGGCAGGCAAAGCTCATGATAATGCATTCACAACTTGACATAAGGGGAGTCCGGAGGGAAAAAGGGCAGCATAAGATCAAGAGGAGTATGAGGCTCTTGCTAAATGTCATGGCAGTACTATACAACGAACTCCCACACCCTAAAGGAGGAAACGTTGGTATGGGCACCAAATGCAAATAAGGCGCTGACTAGGGTACCCATGTAAGGTGAAGCTCTACCACTCACATCATGCCACTTCTAAAGCAGCAAGAAGGTTTCGTGACATAATAGAGTGGGTTCGTACCTAAGGTCATAGTGACATGGTCATAAGGTCATGCAAAATGCAAATGGTGGTGAACCTAACCTATATGCCAGTGTAGACGTTATACCTGAGATCAGTACGAACGGGTCAATCCAAAGGATGAAACAGCACTAAAAATGGTTTTCTACATCACAAATAATGTCAGAAATGGTCCAAAATGGTTAGAAACTATCAAAACTATAGGAAAGGGGGTAAAAATTTTCAAATATTTGAAAATTTTTCTATAAATAGTAAAAAATATAAATCATTTGAAACTTTTACCCATTGGAGCTCTGATATTCAACTGCAAATTCCAGGAGATCCAGCTGGCGGAATTCACAACCGTTTCTTCCAAGTAGTTACTCATGATCTCCTCATGCATTTCAATATAATTTTTGTTGATTTTCTTGGTAAAATGAGGTATTTCAGGCCAATTCTACATGAGTGCTGCGGCCCACGCAGGTATCGAATCTTTTTCCACGTATAGGGCTGGCTATACGCGGAAAAGGGGCTAGAAACTGCGTACATACGTGGCAGTTTGCAAAACAGTCGCGTATGATGCCACGTAAATGGATTTACAAGAATCTAATGGACAATTGGGTAATTTCTCATGTAGGATGGTGCTAGAATGGAGAGAGCACAAGCATGGTGAAGTAGAGGAAGCTGTAAGGGCTGACATAATGGCTCAACAAGCTCTTAGAAGATGTGGACTCTACAAGTTTTGGTGCCTTGGTGGCTTGAGGGCCAAACCAAGACTGCTAGGGATGCTGGTAAACTATTGGGATCCAGACTCAGAGTCCTTTAGGATAGATGGGATGTCTCTCACTATAGAGGTGGAAGACATATACTTCATCATAGGTCTATCTAGACGAGGGGAGGTGGTGAACCTTCCTTCCCGAGGTGGGCCAGGCGGTGGTCTTACTATCGATGAGTACGTAGCTGTGTACTGCTACCCAGATACTGAGAAGGTGGGAAGTCAAGTTACCACCAATGCTATACAGGTGCTGGGCCTAAAGGCCATATTACTAATGCTGGGCAGGATAGCAGGCTTAGCCTCACTCCATCAGGCCTCGCGGCCACTGATGTACTATGCGGTGGAGTGTATGAGACCCACCATATATGACTGGAGCACTACACTACTGAGCAACATGAAACACTAGCTCAGTGAGTGTAAGGCAGGTAGGATAAAGAACTTTGGGTTCAGCAGCATATTGAGCATGTTTTTCTTCGAGTGTGTTCCAGGATTGAGCCCTAGAGTGGACGTTCCTCTCCACGGGGTTCGAGATCTGGCCCAACGACATTGGGCAGATGCTATGCGCAGACTGGGGGGTGGTAGGGTGGCAACCCCATATCCAGTTGACTTCTTTCCATGGTGGCGATGACAGATTTTTGCCATAGATGACTACCCCTATGGAGGGATAGATTTTTGGGGGGATCCGGACATGCCATTGCCACCAGGATCGGCATACGGAGAGATAGGTATCGAATCTCGACTCTCACTCTTTTTAAAATTTTGAGTAAGTTAATTTTTTTGTATTTTCTTGATTATGTGAAATCAAAAAGACATGTTTTTGCATGACAACACATAGTGACATATACCATTCATGTGCAGATGTAGGACCACAGCGACTAGAGGGCTTCCCACGTCATAGATGGAGGGGAAGAGGGGATGACATCACAGGTGCAGATGCGGAGCGAATGCTCCAGGTCATTCATACCAACTTCATGTGACTGACTCACAGGGTTCCCATGGTGCAAGTCAAGGACTTGCCCAAGGCCATGCAGCGACAGGTGGTGGGTGTGCCACGCGCATGGGTGCGTTTATTTCGATGGCTAGCTAGAGCCATGGTGACGTATCATGATCACAACCCTCCCCCTCCACAGGACTAGATAGTTGGGAGTATATATGTTTTGTACGACCGTGTATTATATGATGGAAGCTTTGAAAGCTCCACTTTTGCATATGACACTATGTATTATCACATTTTTGATATATATAAAAAGTTTTATGGTGATCGGTTTATTTATTTACATGTGTAAAAATGTTTATGATTAATTTATTAATAATGAAACAAATGCCAATATAACACGTAGTTAGCATATGAGTCAGCAACTTGATTATCATTTCTTGGAATGTGTATATATGTAATACTGTCAAATTGCCATTCTAACAATCTCACATGTAAGAATCTTCTCAATAACGTCGGATCTCTAACATGGTACAAACCATTGAGCTGTGACACTACTAACTCCAAATCAAGACGTACCTTAAGATATAGAACACCATGTGAAATGGCATCCCGTAGAAGCTCGATAACGGCACTATATTTAGCAACATTGTTGGAAGATGGCCGTAGACATACACCTCCTGAAGACAGTACCTGACCCATAGGAGTATAAATCACCCAAGTAGCAGAGGCTGAGTATTGAGTGTGACGGCTTGCACCATCCGCGAATCCTATGTAGGTGGAAGATTCCATTGACATCTGCCAAAAGAAACGGAAACTAATCACAAACCTGATCACAATAATAAACAGACTTAACTATGCAAAGCTGTACAATAATATACAACAAGCAGCCTTGGCTAAAGGTCATGCATAGTATTTTTTGAGATAGAGCCCATTTCTAGGCTCCGCCAAAGCTGTGCCCTCGTAATCGACTAACTCATAGGCACCCTTCTCTAAGACACGCTTGACTACGTAAGGACCACGCCACATAGGATTAAATTTCCCTGCCCCCAAGGGTTCTTTCGATTGATCCCACAAAAGGACCAAGTCTCCTTCACTAAACACTCTTGGACAGACAAACTTGTCATATTGGACCTTAACGCGACACTTATTAACTTCTAGAGCCACCAAGGCATCTCGACGCTGCTCATCAATTTGCTCGAGGTGGACCAAACGCTCCTCCAAAGGTGAAGTTTCTGGTAAGAGCTCCACAGCTAGCTTCAACGAAGGAATCTCGCATTCAACCGGCAATATCAACTCCACTCCATGCACAAGCTGATATGGAGAAAAACTAGTGGCAGTCTTGACCGCGGTTCGATATGCCCACAAAGCAGGGTATAACATAATATGCCAATTCGTCTTGCTCTGTGCGATGGTTATGTTGAGGCCTGGAAATTCACAGGCGGCAACAGTAAGGGATTCTCCCCAATCAACGTTCCCAACTAGCCCGTTGACTGTTTGGAATAGGGAATCCATCCGGTTTGCGGTCCGGCTACCGTAGGTCAAGAAACAAAACAAAGGCTTTACCAATTACGGCCCGGCCCACCGAGTTTTTTGTATTTTGACTTTAAGAAATGAGATGAAAGTTCCTAACTAAATGCAGGGCGATCAAGATGCAGGGAGCAGTCACAATGTGACGCGCAGGTTCTTACCTATCATCTTATGCTCGCAAGCAGCCCAATCAAATATAAAAGCAACAATTAACTATCTTAACTATCCCTAGGGAGCAAGGTTATCATTTTGGGTGAGAAATACATTTTGCACATGCATTATGAAGAATCACAGGTAGCTAATATTTCTTTCAAGACACATGAACACTTCAAGATATTCAAATAACCAAATAACCGGTCATTTTATAATAACATTCATTACTCACAGTGAAATCAATATCCCAGAAACTACTGAAGAACATTCAACAAGAACATAGGTTCATAACATTAAATACTCTTACAGTAAATGAAACACAGCTGAAAATGAAATAGTTCCTCTTCAACATTATTCATTGCATTGCATTGATACATTCCACTTTTTACTCTCTCCAACAGGTAAAAAATTGCAGTTTCCTTTGCAAAACGAAGTAGTTCCTCTTACAAGCAAACATTTACAAAATTTTCCAGGGGAAAAAGCCCTTTCTCCTTCCCACTTTCAAATATTTAAACTACAACTACTGAGTGCTTCGTTTTCCTCCCCAGACACGTGGTCTTTTAGTTTCTTCAACGCTTCATATTCCAATCTTTTGTCAGTAGGTGATCATGAAACACTTGGTAACTGATCCGTTTCTGGGATCATGCCTTTACAACTCCGGACTTCATTCTCCATTTGCCTTGTTTCAGTCATACCTCCGCCAAGTGGGTTAGTCTTTCTTCTTTCCTGCAGTCAATTCACGAGCATGGTTCAACAACAAATATTATCAATTAACCACCATCTTACAAGGAAATGGCCGGGTGCACCACATACGGGCCTGGAAAAATATCCTATGGTCACCAGCGGAAAGAAAAAAACAAGTCAGCAGTCAAAAGGAAGTGAGCTCCGGGGCCAGGAGGATCTGCCAGCTGCAACATCGGGCGAGGCTTAAGTCGCAGCCAAGTGAAACGCGGGCGGGATATGCCATAAATTGGACGTAGGAAGACACTCAGATCGGGAGCGGAAGAGATCACCCAGCCGCAACGACGGAGGAGGAGAGGCTACGAGCAAGCGATCGAAGGCTAAAATGAATCGGGCATCGGATGGGCTCAGACTTCGGATGAAGAAAAGATCTTGGAGCTGCAATGGCGCAGAGGCTAAGACTTTGCAGCTTCCAATCCAACAGCAAAAAGAGGCCCGATTACGGGAAAACTCAAGGGTTTGAGCAACGTTAACAACCAAAGTCGTTTTCTTCGCAAAGGCTACCCTGAAGAAAAAAATTTTACTTCTTCACGGCCAGAAATCCATGACTTAACTGAAATTGAACTTGGCATGAATAAACCTACTGGCATCCAATCTTCAAAGTAAAACGAAAAGAAGATATGCCCGAGAGGCTCAAGCATTTTAACGATCCAACCAGGCAAGATGATGAGGAGGGGCCCAGAATTTAAATAAGAGTAAATTTGGGGAGGACAGTTGCGGCAGCAACAACTGGCGATTTCCTGGTGAACCTAGGTCTTTGGGTGATTATACGTTGAGAAACAGACTATTTAACCATAATGGTTCTAATGAATTCTTCCAGCCATATGGATTCCTCGACCAAGAGAGGTGTGTACTTTAATCATTGATGATGGTGCCTTTGGGGGAAGTGAAAACCGAAACCTTCAAGTCTAGATAACTCTGTTGGGGCCAGAGGATGAGTTTCATTATTACCTCTGTCTTCAGGTAGTTAACAGTGTGGATACCATAGGATCACAACAGATAGTAAACAGCAGTATTCGTTTGTTCCTCGTTCCCATGCCATTTTAACACTCTTGTGCTTTTGGACTTTTGTCCCTTTCATTTGAGTCTTTCTGTGCGCCTTTCTTACTAAATTTTAATTCAAGATCCTCTATCCCATAGTGTCCTTTTGTGTGAGTGGTATATTTTAAGCTTTAGCTCACAGACGGAGAGCATCTTTTGGCCTTAAGTACTTATGATTCAGCACTTGCTTTGATTTATGATGCTTTTATAGAAGTCTTGACTCTTTATTCACCTTTTGGCATTCTTCTCTTGGCCTGGGATCATTTATATTTAATACACTGTTCACCCTGCTTCTTTCCGTGGGTCCTTTACTGTTGCTCCTTTGACATTTCAAGTGTGATATGGATGGAACCCCGACATAGTACTCCAGACCCCTCTAATCCGGTTTAATTCACAGGGGTTAAGCAGGACTTCAATGTATACAACATTTTATTCGAGAAAACTATTAGGCTGGAAGAAATCTTTTAGCAATACACAGGCTGACACTCAATGTATTTGCTATTCTCAAAAACATTAATTTCCTCCAGACAACTGCAAGTTCGTTCCCCTTATTGAAAATCAAAACTAAAATTCAATAAAATGAAAGCATGACTCGAAAACAACTCTATAGCTTATTTATATACAAGGCAGAAAAAATAAAAAACACTGAAGAAAAGTAAGGCTTGAGAACCAAACCATTAACTGGCAAGTTCTCCTCCCATCCCTGTAAATCTTGCAGCTTATAAGTAGCAGGGCCAAGTTTGGCTACAATCTGAAAGGGGCCTACCCATAACTGCTGGAATTTGGTATGCTTTCCTTTCTCATCATGGGGGTGGTCCCATTTGAGGACTAAGTCTCCTACTTCAAAGTCTTTTGTCCCAGCTTTATGCTTGTCAAACCATCTCTTAACTGACTCTTGCTATTGTTCAAAACGTTCTCTAGCCTTGGATCTGGACTCTTTTGCTTTCAGGAGATTATATATTCTTATTTGTAGGACTTCATCCTCCGACCCTCTAGACTCTTGGGCTAGTATGGAGGCTGGTAGCATGAGATTGGGAGGCAACATAGCTTCCTTACCATACACAAGGGTATAGAGTGACACTCCTATTGCAGACTTGGGGGTGACTCTGTCAGCCCACAGGGCATTGGGTAAGGCTGAGTGCCAACTTCGCTGGTTTTCTATTACGGTCTTCTTCAGGATTCTAATGAGGTTTTTATTTGAGGATTTAGCCAGGCCATTCCCTTGCAGATAGTAGTTAGCAGAATAATGTAATTTTATTCCTTTTTCATGAGCAAATGCAGTTAATTTAATTGATGAAAAGTATTTAGCATTATCAAAAACTAATGAAATTGGAACTCCAAACCTGGTCATGATATGATCTTGTAGGAAGATGATGACTTCGTCTTCGTTTATCTTGCGCAATGGGATAGCTTCGACCCATCGAGTGAAATAATCAGTCGCAGTAAGAATGTACTTGTGCAGCAGTGAAGAATTTGGATTTATTTCTCCAATGATGTCCAATCCCCACTGTTCGAAAGGTTCTGTGATCATAATAGGATTTAGGGGTGCGACTGCTTTGGGCTGTCTTCCACCACACCTTTGACAAATATCACATTTCTTGACATGTGCGTGTGCGTCCTTGAAGAGTGTAGGCCAATAGTAACCGGCTCTAAGGATTTTGTGGGCTGTAGTGTCGCCGGAATAATGTCCCCCAGCTGGACCGTCATGTAATTCTTCCATTACTTTCTTTGCATCTTCCTTTTCTAAATACCTAAGGAGAATCCCGTCATAATTCTTTCTGAATAACACTCCTTCAACAAGATGATAGGGGGCTTATTTGAGACGCAGAGCTCTTCTTTGTTTGGAATTCCAATGTTCTGGTAATATCCCCGACTGTAAGTAATGCACAAGGTCCCTATACCAGGACTCAGGAGCTGTAAACAGAGGGCATACATCCATTACATGCAATTCGGCTTCCTCTTCCCATGCTTGTTCTTCGTTGTTTCTACTTCCAGTCATCAATTTGCAAGCCCTTGACCTTTCACTATAGTAGCCGGTTTCAATTCAAGGTCGTATTCTTGAAGGGCTATTACCCAGTTGCCCCTTCTTTCTCCCAACTCTTTCTGAATGAGAAGAGATCTTACCGCTGGGTAAGGGACTATTACCTTGGTCCGATTTTTTAATATATAAGGCCTGAAAAGCTTCACTGCCTTAAATACTGCGTAATCCTGCTTATCAATGGCTGGGTAGTTTAACTCAGCCCCTTGAAGCCCAGTGCTCATGAAAGAGATTGGGAATTCATCACCCCCATCCTCCTTTTGTGTAAGAATGGCTACCAATGAATCATCGGATGCAAATGTGTACATAACGAAGTCTTTATCAAAGTCTGGAATTTTCAGGGAGGGCACATGGGCAACATCAGTCTTGATTTTGTTGAACGCAGTCTTTTCAGTTTCAGTCCACTTAAACTGTGCATTTTTCTTGACCATCTGCTGCAGCGGCTTGACAGTCTAAGCAAAATCAGGCACAAACCTTCGTACGAAATTTATTGTCCCCATGAAAGATTGCATTTCTTTTTTATTATGGGGCATAGGAATTTGTTCAATGGCCTTAATTATTTTTGGGTCTATAGATATACCTCTCTTTGACACTATATGCCCCAGTAATTTTCCTTCTGTGACCGCGAATACGCACTTCTTAGGATTGAGGGAAATTCCATACTTCCAACAGCGCTCGAAAATTTTCTTTAGGTGGAACGCGTGCTCCCCTCTTTTCTTCGAAAATATTGTGATATCAAGGTAGATCACCACACTTTGTCCAATCAGTCCACGGAAAGCTATGTCCATAGCTCTCTGAAATGTCGCGCCAGCATTAATCAGTCCAAAAGGCATTCTTCTATATGTGAAAGTTCCCCATTTAGTTTTGAACGTTGTCTTCAATCTATCTTCCTCAGCTACTAACACTTGGTTGTAGCCAGAGAATCCGTCTAACAATGAAAATAATTCAGAACCAGAACCATCTGTAGCAATTGATCCATGGGAGGCACCGGATAGTTGTCTTTGTCTGAGGCGCGGTTTAAGTTTCTGAAGTCCACTCATAGTCTGATCTCTCCCGACTTTTTCCTGATCGACACCAAATTTGACACCCACTCTGAGTGCTGGACTTTAAAAATAATTCTAGCGTTCAGCAGTTTTTTCACCTCGCTTTGAATCAGTGGCTCCAACTTGGGGTGCATCTTCCTTAATGGCTGCTGATATGGCTTGACACCTGCTTTAATAGGGATGATATGCTTGATAATGCTGGTGTCATAGGTTTTCAAATCTGCGTATGTTCAGGCAAAGACATCTCTGTACTGCTTGAACAAACTGACAAACCTATCCCTTTCGGCAGGTGAACAGCATTTGCCGAGGTTCACAAACTTAGGATCCGTCTCAGTCCCCAAGTTTATCAGTTCGAACTGTAGAGTTGAATTGTGCGTCTTCACATTAGTGGGTCTTCTAAACTTTTTGTTCAAGTCAAACATCTTTTCTAACGTTCTAACCCCTTTGGGAATGAAATTGTCATATTTCATCTCAGCCTGATGTTCCTCATCGTCGATAATGGCCCCTTTAAAGGTCTCATCGTTAGTCAAGCATTCGATTATTTGTTGGTCATCGTCAAATACTCATAAATTGGCAATCATGTCGGGTACTGATGGCCTGAAAAGTAATTCAATAGAGCATTTGTTATTAGTGGGAACCATCCAGGCAACTGATGTGGCCAAAAGATCAGCGGCTGCGTTTTTTATTCTTGGGATTGAAACAATATTGAATGCATGAAAACATTTAAGCAAATCCCATACCTCGCTTTGGTAAGCTTTCAAATGGGGGGAAACACAATGTATTTGATTTCTTATTTGCTTTACAACTATTTCTAAATCCCCAAAAACTTTTAAATTACTAACCTTTAGCTCAATCGCTTTCTTGAGTCCCTACAGTAGCGCTTCATACTCACCCGTATTGTTAGTACACTCAAACTCTAATCTACAGGATAGGAAGTGTTTTTTTTTATGGATCAATGAGGACGCAGCCGGCCCCTGACCCTTCTATTGTTTTAGATCCATCAAAAAATAAATTCCAAAAAACATTATCTACTGAAAAGAATCTACTTCTACTGCTAAATCTACTATTTTACAATCAAACTCATTAGCCTGCGAGAAACGAAGGAGTTTAGGCTGGGCGTCAGATATGTCACTGGCCTCTTCCGCTTGATAGTTCCCTGGTTCCAGTTCGAGAAAGTAGTTTCCCAACATAGGTTCGACTGGTATATTCTTCTCATCCAGCTGGGTAACATTGTACTTCATGTGAGGCTCCCTCAAAACCTTAATCTGATTGGGGCTTCCTTTGTATGGAAACCACAGGTGTGACCGATCTGAGGCAAAATATCCATTCAATTTAGCTGACCAATCTCTGCTCAGGACCAGGCCATAAGCGTCTGGTATATCAGCCACCACGATGTTGATAACTTGGCATACTTTGTCATTTGATGCCAGATGAATTAGAACGTCCTCCATTTCACCAATTACCTTAACGTCGGTCCTATCCAATTGCACCACCCTCCATGTGGTTGGCTTAAACTGCCCATTTATTTTCTTACATACTAATATGGGCATGACATTAATTGATGCCCCTCAGTCTACTAGACAATTGTGAACGTTATGATTAAAAATTTCAAATGTCAGGAGGAAGGGCGGCTGTTTAGTTTTAGACTTACCTCCAGTGCTAGCTTCTCCGATTTATTCTTCGTCCCGAGGCTGATTGACAGCAGGTCGCTCCTCTTCTGATGTTTCCAGTGCTTTCAACAACCTTTCTTTCTGTTGAGGTACTTTGCACATTTAAAACAGCGGGACGTTTGCCTTTATCTTTTTTAAGTCTTCGACAATGTCATATTCAAGTTGTTGTTTTATGGACAGAGATTTATCTGCATTCACCTTTTCTTTGTCTAGTTCAGGTCGCATTCTGTCTTGCTTAGGATCTTGGCTAGAAAAAGAAAATTCCGGAACCTTATCAGCCAAGGATTTATCTTGAAATTTCTTCTTGATGTTTCTTTGCAGTCTTCTGATCTTTGGGAGTAAAAGATTGTCATCACTAAATGTCTCTTGGCTTCTAGTTGTCACATTAGCTTCCCTGACATTCTTGTGTCTCTGAGAATCTTCCTCCTCTGCATCGAGTAAGGAGACAGAATTCCATAATGCCATGGTCTCCTCCTCCTGTCCTTTTGTAGAAGTGGAAGCAGCACTTTCTTTCTGTTCATCATCATCTTCCTCCATTAACCTTGAATCCAACATCTGATTCATGACTAATGTCATTGAATTTATCCATTGCGGACAGTTCTTTTCGGAATGAGGTTGTTGGTGAAAGGTACAGAAATTTTCCATCCCTATCTCTGTCAGATTCATGGATGCAGTCTTCTGAGGCGGAGGTTGGGGCTGATTGTTGTCCTCTCTTTTCTTATAATATGGCCTGAAGAACTTCTGTGCTTATGTTTCTTTTTCTAAGTCTATGATCTTATTAGACAGCTTTTGCATCATTTTAGCCATACTTTCGTAATTTGCTGACTTTTCCTCCTTAGGATTTATGAACAATAAGGCTTTTCTTCCCGCACCTTTCTCTCCTGATTGTTCTGGATAGTCTTCAATGCTTTCTCTTTCCACTTCCACCACTTATGCCTCTTCATAGGTCTCTGTCAAAGTAGTCTTGGCCCTACCTTTTGCAAACATGGCCAAATCAGGGCCCAAAGCTGAAGTATAGTATTCAATCAGTACTTTGTCTGAAGGCTTATCTGTTTCAGAGAATTTTTTAAGTAATGCTGCAAACCTTTGTGTGAAGCTGTGCACTTTTTCTTTTTTTTCTTTCTTTAATGCACACAGTCCTTTCATGAGGGCAGCATGAGTCTTTTGGACTGCATACTTGCTCCTAAACATTCTTTCGAAGGTATCCCAGTCTGGGATAGAGTTGGCAAGAAAACCAAAATACCATGAGGCCGCAGCTCCTTTGAGGGTATGCGGGAATAGTCTACACACCACATCTTCATGTTCTCCAGCCCTCAGACCTTCTATTGCCAAGTAGAAAATTTGTAGATGATCTCCACTAGGATCTTCTCATTGGGGTCAAATTTAGGCAGTAACTTCTCAAAGGCTTGAGGTAGGTCATGCAAAGGCGGGGTCAAATTTAGAGGTGACCTGGCTTTCCAAGATGGCGGTGGATTTGGTGGATTAGGTGGAGGTTGATTTGCGTTAACGCCGGCCATGAGTTGAGGTGGAGAGTGCGGAGGGAAACCAAAAGGAGTGTGAGGAGGTGAACCAACAGGGGTGTGAACAAGAGAGCTGTAAGGGGTGTCTGGGCCTACTTGGTTCAAAGGCAATTCAACTTCCTGTAAGGTGGTTTCCACAAGTTATTCCCAGTCTCCAACCAACAGTGAATCTTCTACTATAGAACGGTCTTTCTTCTTGTACTCTCTTCTAGGCAGTTCGTGGATAATCGACAACCCTCCAATCTTCTTTACGTAAGCACGGGTATGTCTTCTCAGGTCGTTAACAATTTCGTTACGAATAGGATATAGATGTTCCCTATTTTCTTCTTCCGGAATTGGATTACGCAGTCCACTACTTTCAGAACTGTAACCAGTGGAATAATCTCGGTAAAACGGGTTTCCTCGGCCAGCCATGCACTGGCGGCCCTCCTTCTAGCGCCAAAACTGTTGAGGCCTGGAAATTCGCAGGCAGCAACAGTAAGGGATTCTCCTCAATCAACGTTCCCAACTAGCCCGTTGACTGTTTGGAATAGGGAATCCATCCGTTTTGTGGTCCGGCTACCATAGGTCAAGAAAAAAAACAAAGGATTTACCGGTTGCGGCCCGTCCCACTGAGTTTTTTGTATTTTGACTTTAAGAAATGAGATCCAAGTGCCTAACTAAATGCAGGGCGATCAAGATGCAGGGAGCGGTCACAATGTGATGCGCAGGTTATTACCTATTGTCTTATGCTCGTAAGCAGCCCAATCAAATATAAAAGCAACAATTAACTATCTTAACTATCCCTAGGGAGCAAGGTTATCATTTTGGGTGAGCAATACATTTTGCACATGCATTATGAAGAATCACAGGTAGCTAATATTTCTTTCAAGACAAATGAACACTTCAAGATATTCAAATAACCAGATAGCTGGTCATTTTATAATAACATTCATTACTCACAGTGAAATCAATATCCCAGAAACTACTGAAGAACATTCAATAAGAACATAGGTTCATAACATTAAATACTCTTACAGTAAATGAAACACAGCTGAAAACAAAATAGTTCCTCTTCAACATTATTCATTGCATTGCATTGATACATTCCACTTTTTACTCTCTCCAACAGGTAAAAAATTGCAGTTTCCTTTGCAAAACGAAGTAGTTCCTCTTACAAGCAAACATTTACAAAATTTTCTAGGGGAAAAAGCCCTTTCTCCTTCCCACTTTCAAATATTTAAACTACAACTACTGAGTGCTTCGTTTTCCTCCCCAGACGCGTGGTCTTTCAGTTTCTTCAATGCTTCATAGTTCAATCTTTTGTCAGTAGGTGATCATGAAACACTTGGTAACTAATCCATTTCTGGGATCATGCCTTTACAACTTCGGACTTCATTCTCCATTTTCCTTGTTTCAGTCATACCTCCACCAAGCGGGTTAGTATTTCTTCTTGCCTACAGTCAATTCACGAGCATGGTTCAAGAACAAATATTATCAATTAACCACCATCTTATAAGGAAATGGCCGGGTGCACCACATACGGGCCTAGAAAAATATCCTATGGTCACCGGCGGAAAGAAAAAACAAGTCGGCAGTCAGAAGGAAGTGAGCTCGGGGGCCAGGAGGATCTGCCAGCCACAATGTCGGGTGAGGCTTAAGTCGCAGCCAAGTGAAACGCAGGCGGGATATGCCATAAATCGGACGTAGGAAGACACTCAGATCGGGAGCGGAAGAGATCACCCAGCCGCAATGGCGGAGGAGGAGAGGCTACGGGCAAGCGATCGAAGGCTAAAATGAATCGGGCGTCGGATGGGTTCAGACTTCGGACGAAGAAAATATCTTGGAGCCGCAACGGTGGAGAGGCTAAGACTTTGCAGCTTCCAATACAACATCAAAAAGAGGCCCGATTACGGGAAAACTCAAGGGTTTGAGCAGCGTTAACAACCAAAGTCATTTTCTTCGCAAAGGCTGCTTTGAAGATCAAAATTGTACTTCTTCATGGCCAGAAATCCACGACTTAACTAAAATTGAACCTGGCATGAATAAACCTGCTGGCATCCAATATTCAAAGTAAAACGAAAAGAAGATATGCCCGAGAGGCTCAAGCATTTTAACGATCCAACCAGGCAAGATGATGAGGAGGGGCCCAGAATTTAAATAAGAATAAATTTGGGGAGGACAGTTGCGGCAGCAACAGGTTCATTGGAGAATGGACTTAAGTGATTTATTCATTGCTTCAACCTATCCATTCACTTGGGGGTATTAAGAAGAGGAGTGCTCTTGCTTATACCCTAACTTGGATGCCAACTCTTCCATCATACGGTTCTGAAAGTGCGAGCCATGGTCAGTGACAAGATCTCTCGAAATCCCGAACCGAGTAATGATTTGGTTGAATACGAAGTGAGCGGCTGTCTCACCATCGTATTTTACTGTAGGCATTGCCTCATCCCATTTCGTGAAATAATCCACAGCCACTATAATATTATGGTGCCTCCCAGCCGAAGCTGGGCTGCAATCCATAAAATCGAGCCCCCACTTGGTGAAGGGACCGGCGGTGATAATGGGATGTAACGGGGCAGGCTTCGAGCGCATATTCTGTGCGAACACCTGGCAAGGGTGGCACCTCTTGACTGCATCAACACAATCTTTAAAGATCGACGGCTAGAAATAACCCGCTCTAAAAATCTTTTGAGCTGTACAAAGCCCAGATAAATGATCGCCACACGCCCCTCCGTGGCAATCATTCAGCAAAACCTCAGCCTCCTCATGAGTTAAACAATGTCATAAAATGGAATCTACCCCATGGTGGTACAAAGTATTGTCCACTATAAGGTAGTTCTTAGAGACGTGACGTAATCATCGTCGTTCATCTCACGAGAGGTGAGTAGGGGTCCTTTGTGTTTGCAGATATACTATGATATATCTATACCATGGGTCAGATGTGGAGACTAAGAAGATGTGTTCATCAACAAACGTATCTTCACAAACTGACTCCTTGGCCTCACTCGGGAAATCCGATATAAGCTCTGCGAAGATTAACGACTTCTTCGATTTTGCCGAAACAAACTCGAGATCGAACTCTTGTAGGATGACAATCCATTTATTATACTTTCCCCCAATCATCCTTCGTGTGAGGATGAACTGAAATGGATTGACATGGGCCACAACTGAGGTCTGGCGAAGGAGGATATAATGTCTCAAACGTTGAATCGCATGTACGGTTGCTAAAGCAATCTTCTCGACATGAGAATAATGAATCTCTACGTCAATAAGGTTTCGGCTCAGATAATATATGACATGCTCCTAAAGCTCCTCATCCTCCTGAACCAATACCGTAAAGACGCAGCCACATATAATAGGAAATCACGGCTATAATCCGGAGGACTAATCACCGGGGCCGATGCTAGGGCTCGCTTAAGTGCATCGAAGGACTCCTGGGCTCACTCATCCCATTCAAAGGGAGTACCCTTCTTCAAGAGACGCATGAAGCCTCTAGTCAAATTGGCAAAAATTGACCACAAATATTCGTAATAAGTTTTCCATACCTTGCAAACACTGAAGATGACGAATATTCTTTGGGGGATACAACTGAAGTATTGCCTCAACCTTTAAGGGATCGACTCTTATGCCCTCCTTTGAAACGATGAATCCTAATAAACGACCTGACTTCATGCAAAAGATGCACTTATGAGAATTTAATCGAACCGAATAGTGCCGGCATCTTTCAAAGACCAATATCAAGTGATAGGAATGACACATTCTCATACAAGAATGAGCAGCGAGGTCATCCAAAAATACTTCAATAATAGACTTGAGATCGTGGAAAATCAAGGTCATTGCCCGCTGAAATGTAGCTCCAGCATTTTTAAGGCCGAAAGCCATCTTCCGATATGCAAACATTCCCCAAGGACAAATAAATGTAGTCTTGTGTTGGTCCTCAGGTTTAATCTGGATCTGATTGTACCCAGAAAAGCCATCCATAAAGGAGAACACCTCACTACCCACACACTCATCCAAAATCTGATTTATAAATGGTGTGGGGAAGTTATCCTTAGGACATGCATGATTTAAATAGTGGAAATTAGTGCATATTCGGATCGCTCCCTGCTTCTTATCCACCGGAATGGGGTTTGAAACCCACTCCATCAAGGGAATGGGATAGATGAAACCGGCTTTCAACAGCTTCTCTATCTCTGCCTTAATGGCGGGTGCTTTCCTAGGATTCACGGCGGGTAAGCCTAGGATTCACGGCGGGTAAGCGTTGTCGAACAGGCTTAGCAATGGGGTAATTCTTAATCTCATGTTCGACAATCCGAGGGTCAATACCTGGCATCTCATCATAAGACCAAGAAAAAATACCATGAAATTCCTTGAATAGCTTGGAATATTCGAGAATCTCATCCTGGGAACAATCCGCCCTGATATAGACATTCTCAATGGTGTCAAGATTTCGAGAGATGTTGATAGAAATCGTGGAAGATATGTTTTCCATGTTCCCATCAGCCATCTGACCAGGAGAGCTTAATGGAATCATGGGACTACCAACTCTCTGACTAAGAATCTCCCTATAATCCTCATGCTCCAAACGGTCAAGCGGTGGAAGGAAATATGATCTATGATGAAGTTCCTCCCATGGCGGCTCAACACCCGACATAGCCTCAATGATCGCTTCATCTGAAGGGAAAACCATATCAAGGCAGTCATGGGCATGAGAATACTATATTTCCCATGTCGGCAATACATAGGGGTCTTCCTCTTCCATCCACGAAGAAGAAGAACAAGTCTCTGCAACATTCATAAGATTGGCTTGATAAGCTATCATGGTTGCAGGAAGCGGCACGTTGGTTTCGACAGGCTCACTGGAAATACTCAGTGTAGGAAGAATCCAAGGATCTCCCATATGAGTCGTGTGAAAAGACACTGAGGTCATAGAAGTCGAAGCCCTATCGGAACAAGATCCTATCATGAGGATCAGCGCAGAACAACTAAAGCTTCCCATGAGGGATGGATACATGCCTACACCCACACTCCCAGTTTCCAGTTGAGAGTGTTCAACGGCCGGAACCGAAGTTCTTGATGATGCAGTAACAGGGTAATTCTTGAATGCCATCTGATCAATTGTTACAATCTTCCCGTTATGAGGAAAGCATACAACGTGAAACATGGAAGAAGCAACGTCTTGCATACTATACATCCAATTCCGACCCAGCAAGAGATTGTAGTCGAGGGGTGCATCAACCACCTCAACCTCTATCGCAACGGTCTTCCCTCCCAAACATAATTTAAGGGATGGAATGATGCCGTGCGGCCTAAAATATCTCCCATCAAAAGCAGTTAACATAGTCGCTGACTTCGACAAATCAAAAGAACCAAGACCCTTCCAACAAGACAAAGACATCACAGATGCAGCAGCGCCCTTGTCAATCACAGTGCACTTGATGATTACTGAGGAAGAATCATCACCATTCACACCAAGAGCAGAAAGCAAAGCCTTCCTTTACGAAGGACAACTCTGAATCACTTCCAATGCAGACATCGCACAAGGAGTATGGCCCAAATCCTCGACAACTGAATAATTCTGGGTGGCTCGAGCATTTCAATTATGCCTCAAGCGCTTAAGTACCCCCTTAGGATTGCGAGGTGCAGCTTCAGGTTTACCCTCAGGTTTCTCAATGCGCAAAGGAGTTCCTGGTGGATTGGGTTCTTTGCCTGGGTTGGGTTGTGACGATCCATAATCTTTCACACAAGTCACAACCTTGGCAGCACGGACCATGTTAATGCACCCACGAGCACTAGCCTCTGGTGGATCATTCTCACTAGATTGCTCCTGGGACTTTGAGTTCATATTCTAGTTATGCGGTAAAGGGTTCGTTAGCACAGCTAGGCCTTGTGCTAAGAGTCTCGAAGCTTCATCAATTCTAGGGCACAAGTAAGTGAGGTGATCATCCTTACATATCTTGCAAGGGAACTTAACCTTACGTTTCGCTTGCTTGTCCCCACCAGCATTCTGACCGTTCTTGTCATCATTGGAAACATTCTCATTCCTATTCCCATCCTTTCAATTATTATTCTTACCCTTTTTCTTATTCTGTCCGGGTTGCTGGTTACCCTTCTGGTCTGACGATTGCACAGAAAGTACACTCGCCATTTGGGAGGGTTGAGACGAAGCCGTAGCTTGTCCCGAATCAGACTGGTTGAGCGACAATTGACTAACTTGTTTTGCAACCAAATCTGTAGGTTTCGCACTTGCGCAACCCACAATGCCATCGACATGTGGTCCAGGTTTAACCTTGGGATCGAAACTAGAACGAGGAGCGTTAGGAATAATCTCATACAACAAACCGGACTGAGCATAAATCAAGTCCAGCTCCTACGCCCTAAAGATTGCTTGTTCCTCATTCTGCACTCCGGATGTAGAAACATCCTTCGCGATATATGGAAATAAAGACTTGAGGAACCACTCGAGAAGGAACTCCGGTGGTATAAAATCTTTAATTAATCTCTTCCATCTATGCCACTCCTGAATATGATCAGAAATATGGGTGGCTTTATCTTACCGAAATGTCGACAATAGTTTAGTACCAACATCATAGCGCACTGGCAGCTGGAAGTGATTAAGAAAATTCATCGCAAGATCGTCGAACAAGGTAAAGGCTCCCTTTGGTAACTCTATATACCATTTCGCAGTAGGCCCTGTAAGGGTGCATTGAAATAGTCACAAGTGGACCGAGTCCTGATGTAACGAATTTGAAGAGCACCAAAGGTGAAACGTGGTAACGTGTTCGCTCGGATCCTCTCCCGGTTTTCCTTCAAACTTAGGTATGTCCGAAGGAAGCTTGATAGGGACAGCCGGCCAAGCCGGGTCATGAGCCACGGGATCGTTTGTAAGTATCAATAAGTCAGGAAGGTTGAGCGTTGTGAGGAAAGGGAGCTTAGCATGATGAGGTCGATGGACCGCTCCTTGATTCACATAGGTTTGAGCACCACCATGGCCTTGGCCATAGTGTCCTCCTCCTGTCTGACCTGTACAAGGTGACGTGGAAGTACCATAGTAAGGTGGACCTTGACTAGTATGAGCTACAAAGCCATAATTAGGAGAGTAAGCAGGTTGTTGATACCCACCTCTGTAAGGTGAAGAAACATGTCCATACTGCGGACCGTAATAAGGTCCATAGGTCATCGCATGCGATGTCCCATGGGACACTCTGTAGGTAGGAAGATAAGCTCCAGAAGGAGGAACATACATACCGGAAGTAGGTATATATGCCCCAGATGTAACAAGCTGACCACTAGGTGAATATAGCCTCCCAAAGCCACGGGTGGTATATGAACTTGAGACACAATCGACCTAGTAACCGCAGTATGGACCTGACTCGTAGCCATATATCGACTCAAAGGACCACGTGGATAAGGTGGAGGATGTACATTTCAAGAAATCGGAACTGAGGATGAAGGAATCTCAGTAATAAGATATGTGCTAGTGCCTATCGTCACCCCTCTCGGACCTGGTATCCTAATCGGATCACTAACCCTAGACCTAGGAGGGGGATACGATGGAGCTTCTACCACTGGGACGGAAGGTGCAATGTGACTAGTACTCCCAAACCTCTTCGCAAGGTAAGGAATGGGATTTCCCCCAGGCATAGTGCTAGGCTCAAAATCGGATTCAACATGAAATGTCAAATCATGCATAGGAAAACCAATCGTAGCATAACTACCATAGCTAGTGCTAGGAGGTTCAAAGTGAGTCTCTGCATCATCTGACATTCCATATCGGTAACGTGTCAACGGGGAATCAACCCTAGGGTGAGTAGGTATATCATGCAAATATCCTATCTGGGAAATCACAGTACTGAACTCAGCTAGGTCAGGTGAAGGATCGTATGTAGGAGTAAGTTCCCCATCATCAATACGAACGGGAGGAGGTGGCTCAGGAATAGTCTCTGAATGATCCTCCATGGTGTGTGAATCAGTGTGTGACATAGTCTGCCTGGACAGTCTAGGCCCCTCTCCTAAAGGAGGAGGAGAAGTGGAAGGTGGAAGTCCTGCTAACCGACAAGAACGGCGCGGAACCGCACTCGAATCCACAATGACTCAACAAAAAGCAAAGACTCTCCCAGAGATTCTAGGTTCGATCCCCAGTGGAGCCACCAATTTTGTTATGGAGAGAAATTCCTATGGCTTGGGGTACCACAACAGACAGCCATGACTCCAGAAATCAATCTTTCCCAATATGCAATAGAAATAAAATGTCTAACACTAAAGGATCAGACCTCGTACCTTATTCCCGACGGTTGAAGTAGATCCCCGTTGAGCTTTCCAATCTTCATCTTGAATTGATATAATACTTCCTCAACAACAATTAAACAATACAAGCATACTATATATCATGGTGTTAGATCTATTATAGCATATATCATCATTAATGTAAAAGCATTTGACATATTCCAATGGATACAATATTCAATCAAATACACATCATTGGACAAGGAAAGATAGTTCTTATTAATATAAATCAGAGATTACAAGATAGATACAACCTCTGACGACACGTCTGCGAACTAGAGAAACTGAATCCCCCACTTGGGCCTCCACCACTTCAATCCTCCATCTCTCGATAGCAAGCTCACTAGCAAAAGGAAAGCTTGGGAAGAACACAAAAGTGCTCCAAAGGGACAAAGGGATGCAGACTCAAGTATAATTCTGGAAACAATGGAGTATAGTTTCGTTGCTTTCAATCTCTCTATATTCCTTCAATGTACCAAGGGGTTCCTTATATAGCTTCACAAGGGATAATGAAGGGTCAAATACGAGCGATATCAAGGCATATGGAAGGCCAGGAGTCAAATGAGTCAGATCCATGTCAAGGAAAACTCCAAAAGGATTTGGACTTATGCACACATCCCGATGTACGCGGTTATAGTGGTCAAACCCGCGTATGTACGCGGTTATCGGGGAAAAAGCCGTGTATATCATCTTTTATATAGTTTTTTAGGGATGATCAAGGAAACATCAAAGGATAAAATATGGTCCATGGGGTCTAAAGAGTCTGCAGCGGGACAGGGGAAGGCCATACAAAGTGTGATTCACCTAGAGTGGTGAAATCCTCTATAACAGAGGGCTAGTGCAAAAGCAGCAACATGGAAAAAAATTGGCGTATCAATGACTGCGCAACACATGGGTTTTTATCCAAAATTCACTAAAAATTTATCACTTCACAGTAAATCGATAAACTTACCAGGGATTTTGTAAGAAAAGAAGGTGGTGTTGACGCCAGAGGTGCAGAATTCGCAGCCCACCTCTTCAAAAGTCTCCAGGTTCTCTCCAATGCTTCTTTATCCATGGAAGCTATGGAAATTAAATAGAGAAATTGTAAACTCTTAACAGTGGTTAATATCGATCCCAAAATCCTCAACGGGTATGACCAATATCAATATCCAAAACCCACAAAACCCTCCAATGTTTGGCGCCAACGGTTAGGCTATTTGACAAGAACTAGAAAGTTCAGCAACAATCGAAAATGTCAGAATTGAAGGATGGTTGTTAAGGAAAATCATCCATCGGCCATGAATGTCATTGCCGAATGCCGTTGCCGTAGAGGTTGGGTTAAGATGTTTGGTAAACTAGTTGGGTCGAGCTTCCCATGAAATTATATTTTTGTGTTTCTTCATATATA